>RJWT010003818.1:0-35253 GCA_004365215.1 Cuniculus paca | reverse complement strand
ACCAGCCTGGGCTACAAAGTGAGCTCAAGGCCAGTCTGAATGGCATAGTGAGATCCTGTCTCAAAAAGACAAGGGCCGGGGATGTAGCTCAGTGGCCTAAGCACCTGCCTGGCAAGTGCGAGGTCATGAGTTCAATCCCCAGTGCTGCAAAAAAAAAAAAAAAAGTTCAGAGAATCACACACTCCCCAAGCTGTGTCCCTTTGGGTCTCTGCTCAGAGGATGGCACCTTCCTAATCTGGATCATGGAATTCACACTGTGGAATCCTAGGGCCTATTCCTCAGTCCAGAAGTGCCAAACAGAATGTGAGGATCCCAAAGCTGGGACTCAGGAAGATGCCCGAGTCCTGGGAATTCCCTTTCTTTACCGTGACCTTTGGAAAAAATCCGTTTTAGTTGCTTAAGTGCTTGACCTGGAGCCAACAATGGGTTCTTAGCTATGGCTGCCCAAATAAGTAGAGAAATAAAGAGAAAGAGACTTAAAAATTTCCTGGAAGTTTACAATTACTCTGTTCTGTGCCAAGTCTCTCTAAATACTGGAAAAGTATGAAATAACCTGGAGAGTTTGCCCAGTGTAAATTGATACCAAGATCCCAGAGGTAAAAGTTATGTAAGACATTGGTGCCAAAAAAGCATGAGCAAAACAGAAATCAAATGCATAGAATGTCCTGTGTCAATGACCGAGACACCTAGGAAAGCCCAAGAAGTACTTGGATGCATATTATTATGTTTCTTTAAATTTTAAAAACAAATAAAAGATGAAAATGATCCAGAACTTTTAAAAATAGGAAATTAACACTAGTTAATATATTACATATTGTTATTTTAAAAGTAGTTGTTCGGATTACAAGATTTAGGTGTGAAAAAATGATCAAACGATGAAAACACAAACTTGTTTTTGGTAAACTAACAGAGATTAGTAGTATAGTTATCTATCATATATATATATATATATATATATATACACATATATGCATACACACATATATATTATGTTTTTAAAGTTTGTTTATTTTATTTTGAGTGTGTGTGCAGGTGGGTGGGGTGCGGAGGACTGCACCCAGGGCTTCATGCATGCAAAGTATATACTCTACCAATGGAGCTACATCCCCAGCAACATTTCTTAAATTTGCTTTCTTTTTAATTAACATGTAGAAATTATACATATTTATGGGACACAGTGTGATATTTTATAAGAATATATAATGTATACTGAACAAATCAGGGTAAACAGCATTTCTGTTTCCTTATCATTTATTTATGTATGGAGACTTCTGGCTGCTCCTTTCTCGGTCTTTATAAAATATTTGGTAGGTTATTTCCAGTGGCAGTCAATCCACTCTGCTGCAGATCACTAGAACTTATTCTTCGTTTCCAACTGTACTTTGGTGCCCATCATCCATCCGTCCTTGAGCTTTCTTTCCTCCTTCCATCCTTATCCTCTAGTTACCACTCTTCCGCTCTCCTCCCCTTTGAGATCTTAGGTTTCCTCTATGAAAAAGAATGCAATGTTTCACTTTCTGGGTGCGGCCTGCGAGGGTGCGTGTGACAGAGCATCTGAGCAGGGTCAGGAGTGACTGTGAGGGTCTCAAGGTCAGAGTCCTGCTTCTCTACTTGGACCAAGCCCAACTGTGCAAAACTTTGCAATGAGTGGAGAGCAGGGCTTGGATAACAGGTTCTACTGCCCACCTCTGTGATTTTTTTTTCCCTCTCTTCTTTTCCCAGACAATGCTTAGCACCATGTGGGGCCACAGCTGGCTCGCCATCGCCGAGCGCTGCCCCGGCTGTCTGTGGTTCCTTGGGCTGTAACAGATCTGAAGGGCTCCATTGTGCTTGAGCCTTGCCAGTGCCAACTTCAGGGAATTGAAAAAGGAGAGTGCTGCTCACAGCTGAGCGTGGGAAGCTTGTCAGTCTGGGACCCTTAACAACCCAGTGGGGGAAAGCAAACATAATTTCTCCTCTGTTTTACCTCAAATGCATTGCAAATTGGAATCACTTCGTGTCCGAAGGCTCATTAGAAAATGTTTCTGAAAGGCAACGCAGCCCATTAAGGCTCATTCTGAAGAGCGGTTTTTATGTTCTTCACATTTGTGTCTATATTTGTTAAAGATCAAGTTCAATCTTTGAAATTGCCAGATGTCTTGGCTCAGCTACAGAGTGTAAGTCAGAACTCTTGGGGGACACCCCACTTGGTAATAAAAAAGTTTCCCTCCTCTACTAAGCCCAGCATTTTAGCCAAGGGAATCATTATTACTGCTCAGAAATCAGAATTGCAGATTGAATTAATCTTACCAAAATCATTTTCTATGAAATGACTGATCTCAAGTTTCAGTAAATGTAACTGATCTCAGCTGCCTCGTTTGGTACTAGTGGTAACAGGGTAGCTTTCTGGATGGTTGCTCATTCTGAGGACTTGTGAGTTCCCCCTTCTTCTGCTCTTTTCCACCCCTTTCCTCCTCCTCATCACTTTCAATCATCAGCACTTTAGTGCTGATCTTTAAAACAACTAACTAGTATATTATATTCTCCAATCTTTTATCTTTATTTTCATGGTACTGGGGATGGAGCCCAGGGCCTTCATACTAAGCTACATCTCCAGTCACCCCCTACACCTGCCTTTTTAAAATGTTTGAGACAAGTTCTTGCTAAGTCTCTAAATTGCCCAATCTGGACTTGACTTGCAATCCTCCTGCATGAGTCTCCCACAATGCTTGGATTATAGGCATGTGCCACCACACCCAGTTTACCTTTATTTTTGATTGACAATCATTGTACGTATGTATGAACTACGATGTGCTATATCGATTCATGTATACATTGCATAATGATTATATCAGAATAATTAGCATATCTAGCATTTTAACCATTTATCACTTCTTTAGGATGAGAACATTCAAACTCCTCTCTTCTGGCTATTTTGAAATGTACAATACATTATTATTGACTATATCTACACTAATGTGCAATAGATTACCAGGACTTGTTCATCCTAATTGTACCATTGTACTCATTAGCCAGCCTCTACCTATCCTCCCTCTCCGCTTCTCTTTAGCCTCTAGTGACTGCTGTTCTATTCCCAGTGTATACTGGGGTATGTGAGGAAGTGAACCAGCAGGTCACAGAGGCAGCTGCACATTTACTGCAACATTATCCACAACACCCAAGATATGGAAGCAACCTAGATATCTATTGATGGATGACTGGATAAAGAAAATACAGAGTAGTAATGAAATAGGGTAACAGTATAAAAAGGATGGAATTCTATCATTTTTGAAGCACCCAAGATGAGACTGAAGGTCAATATGTTCAACAAAATAATCCAGGAAGAGAAAGATAGGTGTCCTAGGATCATGATCATTGTGGAATCTAAAAACAGTTTTCTGTCAGGCAACTAAAGCAAAGTGGAGAGGCGAGGCCATGTCTTCCTGATATCAATTACCTCCACATTCCTCTGTAATGGGTCAGGTAGGTCCGCTGAGGTCCCAGCTAAGGGCCATGCTGGGGCCTCAGATTGGAGTGGGTGAGTGACTCCTTGGAGTGACTAGGGACAGATGAAGGCAGGAGGACTAATAAAGATTGTGTGCAGGACACAGTTCCCTGGGTAAGAAATAGAGAGGCTTCCTGTGTGTTCAGGACCAAGGAGGAGTCTGGGGAAAGAATCACTAACCTGAAATGTCCAGAGAAAGAGAGAGAGGGCTGCAAAGAGGAGGGAAACTAACTGCAGTCAATGTAGGTAGGAGACTGCATTGTGCTGGGTCATTGCTGAGTCCTGTCCCAGATAGTAGGTTGGCCTCATTCCAAGGCACTGGCTAGCTATAGTGACATTTAATACAGAAATGAGACTTCCAGACCCTCAGAGCAACACATTTTGGTTCATAGACTCCATTATACATGAACTGTTCCCTGATTTTTTAGTTGGTGTATGTCTTTATTTGCTATTAGCAGTTGATCATAGAAATTTCCCAGGAAGTTAAGCCCAGAGGCCTTTGAATTCAACCAACCAAATGAATGAATGAATAAATGAACAAAAGAATAAGCAATAGTGCAAATTTTCTGGGGCTTCCGTACATAATAGATACTCTAAAATTGTAGCGCTTAATTAGGCCCTCAGAAATTACTTCCTCCAATTAAGTCCATTTTAACCATTGGAAGTAGCAAGCCCTAGAGATCCAGAAACACCAGCCAGGCAGTGATGGTTATTGGAACCAAGATCAAGTCTTCTGCCTATCGTAGGTGTCTTTCACTGTTACTCCTGTTAACACAGCTTTAACCCTTACTGTGTTTACACTCCAATACTGTTTGGTTTGAATGCAGTTACAAACATTCAGAGGAAATAGTCTTTGGAAGTTCTGCACATTTGAATCACTATTTTGCAACTGCCTATGATGTAGGCAGAATAATTCTTACTTTTTTTCAGTCCTTCTCATGAAGACAGTAGAATCCATATCTATCTGTAACTTCTCTCATGTTCAGATCTGGTATTAGAAAAGTTTGGCTCACAGTTAAAGAGAGCAGGGAGGCACAGTGGTTGACAGTATGTGAGGCAACTATTTTTGGATTCAAAGAATGGTTGAGCTCATCCCTAGATACGAGCTATGGGCAATTTTCTCAGTGTATTAGTTGGTTTTCTCAATTGCAAAGTGAAGAGAAAAACAGAGCCCACATCTTAGTGTTTGGGGTGTTAAATAAAAGACAGTCAATGACTAATTAAAACACAATAACAAAGAATTTACTCAGGGGTGGAAGATCATTATGATAGGTATGGGGACCGTTGTGGTGGGTATGGGGTCCACTATAATAGGACTTTGTAATGGGGGAGAGAGATTGGGGTCAACTCCAGATATAATATGAGAATTTATAGCCAAAGAGCAGGATGGGGTAGGGGGATCTGTGCAAAGGAAATTGCTAAAAGGGAAAAATGAGAGACAAAGGAATTCTGACTGACTCAACCTAACAGACACAACCTAACAGACGAGGGTGATAAGGCATCAATTGGAGGATAGTGGAGGGTGGGAAATTCGATCAGCTATCAGGAATGATCAAATAATAAGAGTTGGGAAGTTCCTGTGTCCTTTGGTGATTTTCATGTTGTATAAATAGACTATATTTAGACGAAGATGGATGCAACTTCATGATGTGATAGGAATTTTTCAGCCCCATCATAATCTTATGAAAGCATCACTGAATATGTGGTGTCTTCATGTGGAAATGTCACACAGCATATCATTGTATATGGTAAGGAAGATGCTTTATCCAATTATTTGAGAAATGTCAATAGAGTTGATCTTTCCTGTTCATACTCAAAATTCCCCTTTCCTCTCCTATATCCTGAAACTCCTCCTAAAATGATTGCCCAACTGAAGTTTCCTCCATTATGAGCAGGAATGTTTCTCTCTTAGCCATTTGTCTTTATCCCTCCCTACTCAGTGTGATCCCAGGGTGCCCTTGATGTTCCCATTACTCTTCGCATCCTGCACAGGCCTAGCTGACACTCTTTTCTGGTCTGTCCCAGGGCCCACTCTCTTTTGGGAAGGACTCCTGGAAACATTGTTAATCACATTACTGAATTAAGTTTTACCTTGCGCTTGACTTAGTAGGGGTAGGTAAGGCTAGCTTCATGAATCTGCAACCTGTGCATTCTCATGGGCCTTTTCCACCCAGACTTATTTTAATGCTATGCTGATGCCGTCTTGAAATTCTTCATAATTTTTACTACATTTTAATTCTTTTTGAACAAAGGCCCCTAAAATTTTATTTTGCACTAGGCCCCACAAATTGTGTAGCAATTATCATGTGAAGTTATCACGCGAAGACTCAGAGAAGCTTTTTATCAGTCACTCTTACTGGAATGGCTTAAGCACAAAGAAGAGATTTGTTGAAAGGGAGACATGAAGAGTAAAGATGCTCTGGACCACAGTGGAGGGTTCTGCTTGGTGGCCATGGTGGGGATACTTGCCTGCTTGTTCTTTTAGGAGGAATTTATTCCGTTTGGAACTGAGACTTACCAGATCAGAGTTCCTTGTGGAAAGATGCTCTAGAAAACAGAACAGAAAGCAGATTCCTAAGTCACCAGGATAACCAAGTATTTACAACACTTGGTCCTGTATTTTTTGGGAGTAACTTGAAATAATTCCCTTAAGAAAACTTGAGTAAGGTCAACTCAAGCTCAAGACTGCTTGTCAAAGTAGGGTTCACATGCTTTCTGGAACCAGAGTGGGCTGCAGGTCTACCTAAACTTAGCCAAGGGAAGCTGGCCATGAATTTGCCCTATTGATGACAGGACTTTGGGAGCAGCACATGGGGAACATACACATCTCTGTATGGCTGGGAGGAGTCCCTAGGGTTCTTTGGTCATGTTGATAATCACAGAGTCACTTACAGGAACTCTGTGAGGATGAATTTACTGACCATTTTCTCTTTGAGTGGCCCAAGGAATCACAGTCTTCATGCATTAACTTAACAAAATACATACTCAAATCCTGTCCCCCTTTCCTTGAAGGGACTTGTATATCATTGATTTCCCTCTTACAACAGCAATCCACAGCCAAACTGTATATCTTTTTCTCCCATTCAAGATTGTTCATCTCTGAAACAAGACAGTGTTACAAGAGAGCTATTGTGGAGATAGATTTCTATGTCTGAAAACATCATGTACCTAAATATAATCTTCTATACAAAGCAGATGGATCTTTCAAATCAGATTTGTTGAAGGAGTGTGTGTACATGCATAATGCTGGTTCACTTGAAAAGCGGCTGCGGTGAAATATCTTTATAGGGTTATTTTGCCTAGTGTTTAAAATACAGTTTTATTTTGCAGAAGAATGAATTTACATTTTCTTCCTTGACAAATCTTTTAGTAAGGCATGGAATAAGTTCTATCCGTATAGTAAAAAGTAGTGACAAAAGGATGACTGCAGGAGACAAAATAGCATCTTTACCAGTAGTTTTTAACAGTCAAGCTTTCATATAAAGAGAAGATAGAAAATAATGCCAATTGCACATATGCCACAAATTCGATTTTGTGGGAAAGTAAGTAAATATTGAACTCACAGAGGAAAGAAGCAAAGGACTTCTTCATAGGGTACACCTTATTTCCATGCTCCAGTCGAGATGCAACTTCTCTCATGAGTTTGGACTGTGTCCTTTTTAATCCTTTGATACAGCATGTGTTTTCTTTAAAAAAACACAACAACAACAATTATTAGTACATATGTGCCATACATAGTGCTCATATTCATCAGAGGGAAGTTTTACCTACACATAGTATTTCTTAATTTCTTTTCTTCTTTCAAATTCCCCTCCCCTCACTTCAACCCATATGTGTTTTCTTATCTGATGGGTATAAAACCTAACCCCATAAATTCAGATGTGCAAGAAATATCATGTTTTTTCATTTTCCAAATCTCAGTGTAATAACCAAGTCTCAGCTCTGTCAAATTGGCAGAAAATTTAATTTCAGACATGTGGGATTGCTTGGGACTATGTGGTGGGTCTTATGCAATGCTAAATCACAGCAACTGCCCTTTCGGAGTTTGGTCATTGGCTCCCCACAGTTTACTCTTCAGATCCTTGGTCCTTGTGCCTTTATAGGTTTCTAAAATTATGATGTTTATATCACTCTGCTTTCCCATCACTGGAACAAAATACCCAACACCTTCAATTTAAAGGAGAAGTTTATTTTGGCTCGTGGTTTCAGTCCACGGTCAACTGACTCCAAGGTAGAAAGTGCATGGCTAAGGACTTAGCAGATGACAGCTACTCAAGTCATGGTGGCCAGGAAGCAGAGAGAGAGGGGAGGTGTTGGGGAAGGAGACACACCCTTCCAGGTCACACCCCCAGGGATGGCCTCGTCCAACCAGGCCCTACCTTCTAGTAGCACATGCAGCTGTTGAACCCACTGGTGGATAAATCCCCCTATGAGAACATGTGCGGTTCTAATGTGCTCCCACTGGGCAAAAGCCCCATTTTGGAGCACATAAGGCTTTGGGGGGACATTCTCAAACAACAAGGCACAGGGACATGGCAGAGGAGATCTATGCAACCCATGGCAACCAGGAAGCAGAAAGAGAAAAGGAAGGAGATGAGAACAAAAACACTTTTTCAGGTTATGTCCCGGGCATCAACCTCCAACAAGGCCTTGCTTCCTAACACCTCATTCAGCTATGAACTCGTCAGTGAATGAAGCCACTGATGGGTATAGTGCCCCATGATCCAGACACCTTTTCAGACATATAAGACTTTGGAGAATATTTTACATCTACAATGCAAAACATTGTAGATCAAAAACATTCTGCATTGTAGACCTGGAGCTCAAGGACCAAAACACTCTGCTGCTTCTCATATTTCTATTGCTTCCCTAGCAAGACTGCCAGAGAGTGGGACCTGGCTTCCAGCCCCCAAACCCCATGCTACTGTCTTCCTACTCAGCCTGGGGTGAATGTTCTGTCTACATCTTCACCTGCAATAGATTGCTCTTGTTTTCCTGCTCAGAGACCCAGCACCATTTCCTCAATGAAGTTCTACAAATCTATCTCAGTACAGGAAGGATTCCAGTGCTTCCTGCTGCTTCCATTTCTGCTCCACTCACCCTTCAATCACAGAGCCTGGCTCTCAGTAGGGATAAAAAGAAAGAAGACTGGGAGATGGGTTCACATGATATGTACACATCTTCTCCTAAATCAGGGCCTCCTTTTGTTTTTCCCCATGTCAGTTAATTACTACTTTATTTATCCCATTACTTTGAGAAATACAAAACAAGTTTCTTTTTCATACTCTGTACATACTCCATTTTTAATGCTGTGAGATTCAGCTTGAAAACGCAGCCAGAATTCAAATATCTCTCACCAGTTATTCCCAAGCCATCATCCTGGCCCAACTCACCTCTGTTTCTTCACGGATCACATTAGTAACTTCCTCGGGGGATCTTCCTCACTGTTCCTGCCTCAACAACCTAGTCTCAGAACAGCATAGGGATCCTGGAGAACTTGTCTCATTCAGAACACAGGCTGAAGTCTTCAGCATGGCTCCAGAAGCTGTATGTGTTGTGGCCCAGTGCTTTGGTCTACTGTATTTCTACTTCCCTTTTTATCTACTCTGCCCCATTCCAGGTTCTGGGCCCTTGGCCCTGGCTGACCCTTTGCCGCAGATGGTCTTTCCTTGTTATCAACATGACCCTCACTGCCTGCAGATGTCTAATCTCTCAAACTGCACTATTCAAAGTACCAATGTTGCTTCTGTAGTATCTCCCTTTGCTACTTACTCTGCTATATACTTTTTTCATGGCTCTCACTGTCATTTGATAAATTGTATATTTTATGCAATTACTTGGTTTCATGTCTATCTCTTCTTTCTTTTAAGTGAAATTCTTGAAAACCAAAGACTTTTGCTCCTTTGGTCATTGTAAACTGTCTAACACCTAGGACCTAGGTGTTAGGTCCCAGGGCATTGTATGTCACATCTTAGGATCTCTGTCTCTCTCTGTCTCTCTCTCTCTGTCTCTTTCTCTCTGTCTCTCTCTCTGTCTCACACACATACACACACACACACACACACACACACAAAATGAATAACTAATGAATGAATGAATGATTGTACAGAAGTGTAGTATTTTCTGCCTCTGAGTTTTATAGGAGCACGATCACACCAAAAGAGATGTTTGCTATTTTTTTCTGATTAATAATAGATTTTGATAGTCTTTCTATGACAGTGCATAAAGAAACACACCATTCTTTTTTAATGACTGCAATAGGATTCCATAGAATAGCTATAATAAAGTGTGTTCAACCAGTTTCCTACTGATGAATTTGCTTGCAATTTTTCTCTCCTACTAACAACACTGAATATTTCTCTAAGATCAGCACAGAGAAGTAGAATTGCTTGGTGAAAGAGGTGAAGCAAATTTTGACAGTCTCATTTGCATTTCTACAGTTTTCCCCTCTAGGTGAGAATGTTCATAATCCTGTATTCTCTCTCCCTCCCTCCTTCTCCTCTTCCTTGTCCTTGGTGGGGAGAAAATTTCAATAACTTGCTGGTGGCAGTACTATTGGTGGTAGTGCACTGCTTTTAGATGCTATGTATGTGTGAGCATGAATTGGGAGGTTTTGCAGAATCAGCTCTGATGGTTTTCTTTTCCTTTTTCTCAACTCCTTTGGCATTTAAAATCCACACTGCCCAAATTGGGGCTTGATTGTACATTCTCTCACACAGTTTCATGGAATTAATCTTACTCTTCGATTCAGCAGTTAACTCCTTGATAACTCCTTAGTGCTATGGTGTTTCACAGCCGCCTCCATCCCTGGGTCTAGGTGAATCCCAGGTGTTGCTAGTGCTCGATGGATATGTAAACCATCATATCTGCAACAGTTGATGATGTGGCGGGAGGTTTCAGGGTGGCCATAGGGTTTGAGCAGAGCCTTGAGGGAGGATTTCAAGGTTTCCAGAGAGACTCACCAGGGGAGAAAGTTCTAGATGGAGGAAAAAGATGCACAGATATGGATTTGTGACAACTTGTAGCACAGTGGGTCCTGGAAACCCACAGTGATTCTCCATGATGAGAGCTTAGTTGGCAAGTGAAGGCAGGGTCAGGAATGAGTTAGGGGAAAGTAGACTAAGGACTGTCTCTGGAAAACTGTGATGTCTGATATACTAGTGAGGGTGTTTCCTTTTCTTTTTCTTTTTCTGTTTTTCTCTTCTTTTTTTGGCGGTTTTGGGGAAGGAATTCAAGGCCTTATACATGCTAACCAATATTCTATCACTCAACCACACCCCCGGCCTGAGTGAAGGTGTTTTTGACCACCAGTGCATTTGCTAAAGTGAAGTAGAGACGTTATCTGAACAAAAGAGGGAAATGTTTGAATGCTGGGGCTCTAAGGGCTCCAAAGCCTTCTTTCCATCTCCTGCTGTCTTTCTGCCTTCATTGTCTTCAGAAGAAAACTCTGTCTCTCATCTCAGGTCAGTGAGTTCCAGGAAAGGCATTGACTGTTGCACCTTGGAACAGGATTCTCCCTCTGAGAATCGCTGGGAGCCTGGGCCAGGGAGGAGGTCATGAAACTTTGATAGGAGTTACAGTGTTTTTTTATGAGAAGTTCTTCTTATCAAAGAGCCCAGAGAATATGACCTAGACTTGCATTTGCTACAAATGACTGTGAAATTTGGCTTTCCTTCAACATCATGAAATAAGGACATAGAAACCCCTGTGTTTTTATTGCTCCTTAGTCAGCACCAATAACTCTTGTCAATATATGGTAGAACTGAGTACCTCATTAAAGAGGAAACTCATTTTCTAAATCCTTCAAATTAAAAACCTTTGATGCTATTTTAGGGTTGTGAACAGTCACTCCAGCCCCAAGATGTAGGTAAGTCTTCCCACCTGCCTGGAAACCCCTTACACTTTTTAAGCCCCAGAATGAGCCATTTCTTGGGTTTCTTTTCTTTTCTTTTCTTTTCTTTTCTTTTCTTTTCATTTTCTTTTCTTTTCTTTTCTTTTCTTTTCTTTTCTTTTCTTTTCTTTTCTTTTTTTTGTACTGGAGATCAAACTCATGACCTTGCACTTGCCAGGTAGGCGCTTAATGCCTCTGACCTAAATCCCCAGCCCTCTGGGTTTCTTTCTTGTGTTGCCATTTCTTATGTTGTAGCTTCATTTCCTGGTTTTGGAAAGCTGAGCAAGGGCAGAATCTGTGCTTTTCATTTTTTTGATCACCTCTCTCTGGCTTTACAAGGCGACACTCTCTGACACCTGTGTATACAAGGATGACTAGATGCCTCTCTTGGTTAAATATAGAAATGTTCCGTTAAAAAAGAAAAAGCACAGGAGGAGGAACATAATTCTTGATGACTTGATTTGAAGATATAAAAATCATATGTTGACATGGAAGGTGATGAAATCACCCTTTCATGATTAATATAATCTTGTATCTATGAAAGAGCATTCTAACATTCAGTGCTTTGTGACTGCTGTAATCTCATTTACTCCTAATAATCATCTTGGGCAGGAAGTGAAGAAGCTATTATCTCATTTTGTAGCCAAGCATGGTGGAGATCTTTTCACTTAATCACTTCTCTTTTACATTTGACCTGCTCAAAAGCTAACTGAATGTTCCAAAATAGCAGAGCTGCCTAATGTCAAGATGGAGACAGAAGCCCAGGCTTCCTACCCTGTGTCCAGGGCATGGCACCCCAGAACGCTGCCTCTTCAGTGATGTGTCAAGAATCAGTAGTCAGTGCATAGCGGAAGACCTTTGTCTCTGGCAGGAGGGAAGAGAGTGACAACACGCCTGCCAGCCACTAAGTTTAAAAGAAAAATCAAAAATGAAATAAGAGAGGTGACAGCAGAGAACATAATGAAGTATATAAACCTGGATAAAGCAGTGCAGTGGATAATAAAAAGTGAAATAGGGTGGAGGGGGTGAGTGAATCGCAGTCACATAGATCACCAATGCATTAAGCTGAGAAGACAGCGAGAGAGGCAGGAAGAGAGAGCTGTAGCATCTCACCAAACTCATTAAAGGCATCTCCCAGTGCTTTTACAGGGACTCCACTGACTCAGTGGCTTAAAGCATGGCATGGTGAGCACTTTTGTGGTTTTCATGAAGTTTTTTGTGCCCACAGAACTGGAACTGACACGTGATCTCATTCTAACGTTCACGTTGACCTTATTCCGTCTCAAGGTTACTGCCAATTTGTCTGAATCTCCCAAGGAGTCTTCACGGTACCGCTCACCCTGGGCCTCTCTGGTGACCATACTGTAGGCATTTCCTGTGCCATTAATAAACAACAACAAATGAGGTTTGGATTTCTTGGGGGCTTCAGATTTGAGACCACACAGAGGTATCAAATCAAAGGGTCAGTTTTCAATAGTTATTTTTAATGCAGTTTTTCTTTTTTGGAGGGAGGGGAATAATCTTTAACCAGGAGACATAGCTTATACATAAATCTTCCTGAGCAAACCGGTGTAAAGTACTGATGTACTTTATAAGCTGTAAACTAGGCTTTTATTAGCCATTTATGAGCCATTTTTTATGATGCAAGTTTAATATTAAACTATAAAGTTCACAATGCACTTATAAAGACAGATAGACTCATTCACTTTATAATTCTTGACTTGGATGCCTGGCAAAAGCCAACCACATCATGTCATTTCAGCAAACTGGCCCAGTTGGGATTTTAGAAACTGGTGTAGGATTAGGGCTGGGAATTGACAGGCACTGGGGTATGTTGTAGGCTGGAGTGGGAGGGAAGAATCCACTGTGCCATAAAAATAAATGCACAAGCTGGGAGGTAATCTTTCTTCTGACTTTTCTGGAGCATGGGGCCTTTATAGCCATTTAGGAAGGGAGCAGTCTCTAGAGTAGCAATTCTTTTTTAGAGCAGTAGCAATATATCAACGTTTGATTTTGTGAAACCTAACTTTTTCCTAATAGATCAGCATGGCATGTATTTTTTATATCATATGATGAAAATTAAGTTTGTTCAGAGAGCACAATGCCATGTAGCTGAAATAATAGGCGAGGACCAAGAGTGTGATCAATTTAGATTTTCAATATTTATTTTCCCTACAAAGGAAGTATTTGCCATATAGGAAGTAGATGGCCCTTGGTGGACTTCATGCTAAATATGTGAATTATCTATGGAGGATTATTCTGATCACCACACACAGGTGCACATGCAC
The DNA here is from genome assembly GCA_004365215.1 of Cuniculus paca. Taxonomy (NCBI): domain Eukaryota; kingdom Metazoa; phylum Chordata; class Mammalia; order Rodentia; family Cuniculidae; genus Cuniculus; species Cuniculus paca. The sequence continues at coordinate 21,590 of RJWT010003818.1, read as the reverse complement.
ACACACGTGCGCGCGCGCGCACACACACACACACACACACACACACACACACACACTATGCAATGTAAACCCAGCACTCCAGAGGCTGAGGCAAAAAGATAACAAGTTCAAGTCTGGTCTGGGAAACTTAGGAAATTAGTGTGTCCCTGCCTCAAAATAAAAATGGCTGGGGATGCAACTCAGTGCAAAGGCCTTGAATTCGGTCTCCAGTAAACAAAATAAAACAAAACTTTAACCAAGATTTGGAACATGAATTTTTCTTCAAGGTAAATGGAATACATTTTAGAGATTAAAATATTCAAGTGAACACCACAAATGGATCAACGCTGATGGCAACACATTGACTACAAGAGAACCATACTCTCTCATCCTCACCTCCTTCCACTGTATATTTGATGTCCCTTTTCCTTTGGACGGCTTCATGACAAGAGTTAAATCTTCCAACTTCTCTCCTGAGGCAAATTGTTCACATATCCCAGTGGTCTTGCATTTCTTAATTAATTAAATAATAAATAATCTGTGCATTCTTGAGCTCCCTTCATGTTCCAGGACCTCTTCCAGCATTAGAGATGTGTTGGGGACTTAGCTTTTGGCTGTCACCATTTTATAGGAGTCACATCATCTTAGGTTGCACAAGGCTCTGCTCAAGGCCCCTGTTCACCTCATTTCTTTGCTGAAAGTCCACTGTGGTCCACACAATCACTTGTTGTAATAGTAAGTTGTATTATTTGATAGAAAACACATGGTGCTATCTTCAAGACTCTCCCTTGAGAAGGTCACCAAACACTTGGGACTATGGCCTGCAGTGGTTCCATCTTGAAGAGACTCTCAGAGGCATTCCTGATCATCATTACATCTCTAGGGACCCTGAAATGCCATCTCTAGCGCTCCTGAAAACACATCTATTTTGTTTCCTATTTCTGAATTACTCTGCACAATCTACGATTCCACTTTTTCTTGTTCAGCTTCCACAGTTTCATTTTCTAATGCCTCCCAAAGGTTTCTAAAGTGTGGTCTAGAGCAATCGCTCTAGTGAAGGCAATGCTCTCTCCTAGACCCTCTGGAGACAGAGGGTCATTCTTACCTCACTTTGCAATCCCCACATCATTTTCCTCAGGGGAAGCTCTGGCAATTTGATCAGATCACTTATATGCGTGTGACCATGATCTACTCCCTCTTTCTCTTTCAGTATTCTTTTTTTTTTTTTTTTGCAGCACCGGGGATTGAACTCATGGTGTTGCACTTGCCGGGCAGGCGCTTAGACCACTGAGCTAGATCCCCAGCCCTGTTTTTTTGAGACAGGGTCTCACTGTGCCGTTCAGGCTGGCCTTGAGCTCACTTTGTAGCCCAGGCTGGTCTCGAACTCACAATGATCCTCCTGTCTCAGCCTCCCGAGTGCTGGGATTACAGGTGTGAGCCACCACGCCCAGCTTCTTTCAGTATTCTTTAGGATATGATCCACTACCTTTTTCTCATCCCTATTGTCATCACTACTGGGACTTTAATACATCATGATCAAAATATGCAGTGAATGCTTACATTTAAAAAATTATGACAGTAAAAGACATACACCATTAACCTCCTCCAAAATCTTCCCCCTCACTTCAAACACTTATTCCATTATTCTCACCATTTTCTGAAGCACTTATGGAAGTCCTCTTTCATGAGTGTCTTTACAAGGTGCAATGAAAAATACAGTGAATACTGCTGCTAAGTGTTACCCAACTTCCATCCAATGGAAAGACAGCCCTGTAAAAACATTGTAGCACATACTCATCCACCTTATTCAATGGATTGGCACCATGTGACTTCCAGCTCTTTTCCAAAGTCACCATGGCCATGAAAGGTGAATATTTTGAATCAATTGACATAAAGGCAGCCATGACAGGAGGTTTGGTATACTGAGTATATGCAATGACTTATGATGTTTTCAACTTCTGATGAGTTTATAGAGATGCAACACCATTGTAAATTGAGAAGCCCCAATATTCCTGCTCAACACCAAAAGCTATCACCTCTGAAATCCCAATTTAAGCATCTCTTCCTGTGACCACCACTTTCAATCCTTCCACCTTATTTTCTTTATTCATTGCAGTAATTATTGCACTGAGAATGCCAATTCATTAATTCTAGAAATATTTTTTGTCTCTCTTTTCTCTCTGTTCCCTGGAATCTTTGTTTTTCTAACAATCAAATATGTGTTTTACACTCTGGCAAATATCCTTACATAGCTTATCAAGGTTTCACTCTTTGTGTAGTTAACTAGTCATACTCTGTACTTTGTTAAGCTCAATGATCTACATTCTTCTGACACCTGTCCTTAACCATTAAAATAGTGTCAGGAAAAAAAAATATATCTTCCTCCAGCTAGCAAGTGCTATCTGCTTTCTTGCATAGCAAAACTTGCTAAAATGTTTTCTCCTTGGTATATTGTTTCCTTAGATCATTTTTTTCTTCTCCATGGTTTCCACTGATACCCACCTGCCAAATGCAGTGGTTACTTTTTGTGCTACTTTCTTGATTTGTCAGAAGTATTTGCTACTGTTGACCTTTTGTCCTTCTTGCTGTAACTTCTCTTGGTTTTTCTTGTTGTGTTGGTTTTCCTCCTTTTCTGGTCATAATTATTGCTCTACTAAGGAAGGAATTACCCAAAGTCTTAGCCCTAAGTTTTTCACTAGGTCTATATTTATTTCTTTACCTATAAATATTATCTACAGGTATGTGATTGAGTTCTATGTGAATTTGTTCACACTCAAGCTCTCTAATGGACACTGGTTGGTGTCATTTAGCCTTACAATCACCTCACATATCCACTAATGTATCAAATACACTAAATCTTCAAGTTATGAAAAAGTTCAGTTCCCAGAGAATGTTTGTAAGTCCAATTCATTCATAAGTCTGACAAAGTGAGTCATATTTACCTCCAACACAAATATACAGTGTAAAGCATAAAAGAAACAAATGCAAGGTTCATTCATATCTGTGAAAGTTTGCAACTTGAATGTTTGTAAGTCAGGGACTTACCGTAAGGACATCCCAGTTTTACACATTATTCCACATTCTAGGTCTGCCACAATCTCAAAAGTGTCTCTGGCTAGCCTTTCTTAGACTATTAAATGGTACCACTCAGCAGCTAATGAAAACAAAAGTCAAAACACACTCCAAATCAAAACAAACAACCCCCCAAACCGTAACTAAGTACTGTTGGTGTTTCCTTTAGAATAAATTGAAATCTGTTTCTTCATAGAGCTTATTTCTTATATGAAAGACAGAGGTTGGTAATGGGGATGAAAACAATCATAATATGCTACATGTATATACTAATAAACCAAAATGAAACTTACTATTATGTATTATTAGTCTGTACCGATTAAAAGAAAGATTGCTAGACAAAGTTTTTTTTTTTTTTAATATGTCATCTCAATGTCTTCTAGGCTCCATTTCTTCTAACAAGAATTCCTCAAGTAATCTTTAGGGGTTCAACTGAATGTGATCATTCATTTTTTTTCCTTGATGCCTTCAAGAATTTTTCTTTCTTAGGTTTTTTCTGGGATATGTTTGAGTGTGATCTTTTTACTTTTAGAATAGTTGGAGTACACTTAGTTTCTTGAATATGTAGCATATTTTTTTATCAGATACAAGAAAATTTCAGCCTGTATTTCTTCAAATATTTTTTCTCTTGTTTTTGTTGCTATTCTGCATGTTATGGTTTGCATCTAGGTGGCCCCCTCAAGCCTCATGTAGTCATGGAAGCAGCCAAATCCAGCATTTGTGATTGATTCCTTGTCTAGTGCTGGTGATTGGCAGCTCCCAAGGGTGGAGCTGACATACAATGTAAGGTTGAGAAAGAGGCAGGGTTTTTTCCCCTCTTTTGCATGGTTTGCTTGTGCTGCTTGCAGCCACCATGAATGGCTGCCCCTCTGCCACGCCACCCTGCCTTGGAACCAGCTGAGTATGGACTAAAACCTCCAGAACTGTAAGAAATAAACCACTCCTTCTTTCACTTTGGGTATCAGGTATTTTGTCTCAACAATGAGAAAAAAGTAACCAAGACACTGCATATCATGAAACATTGAGAGTTTGGGTTGGTTACTTTTTCCCCCTTTAAATGTATTTTCTTTTAGTTCTTTGAATATGTTTATAACAGCTGCCTTGAAGTCTTTGTCTGCTAATCCAACATCTGGAAACTCAAAGTCTAGGTTTGCTACCTGCTCTTTCATCTCACCAAACCCAAATCTCTGAGTTGCTCCCCCAAATAGTGACAGGGTAGTTTCCAAAAGAGAATACCCCAAAGTATTCTGAGATAGAGCCAGTGGAGATTGCAAGGAAAGAAGCACAAATGCCAGCATGATCAGTCCAAAGTAGTTTTTAGGGTGACTGACTACAGAGGGCTGCAGGTTTTCCACAATACAGATGGCAGGAGAGCAGGGATGTTCTTCCCAGGCATTTCCACAGCAATGGAGCAGGTTGCAGAATTTAAATGAGGGTTGTCTTAGTCACTCTTTGTTGCTGAGACACAAAACCCAACATCCACATCTTGAAGGAGAAGAGGTTTGTTTTGGCTCCCAGTTGTAGAAATTTTAGTCCACAGCCCAGGACAAGGCATGGAAGGACAAGTGTGGAAGAGGTGCAATAGCAGAAGAATAGCTGATCACATCATGGTTAACAGGAAGCAGAGAGAGTGGAGGGAAGAGCCAAGAAGGAAGATAAAGCTTTCCAGGCCAAACCCCCAGTGACCTACCTCTTCAGACCCAACCCTGCCTTCTACCAACAAGTCAGCTATAAACCTGCATAATCCAATCACCTTCCAAAATCCCCACCTATTATCCCATGAGGTTTTCAGAGAACATCTAAATATGAACCGTTGTGAAGGTTTAAGGAATTTTTCCTGGAGGTCAAGACCAGGTGTTTTCAGTGTTTTAAGTAACAGCCAACTCATTTATCAGTGCTGGGGATGTTCAAGCCATGGTTTAGGCTGGTGGCTGCTCAAGTCGGCTGAGAAAAACACTGCAGCTGGTTGGGTTCAGAACAGTGAAGGAACTCTTTCAAGGACACAGGAAGAAGATAGAGGGAACTTTCAGCGCCTTATCCTTGCTTTTATCCCTCCTCCATGTGGCTCCTACTTTCCTTTAATTGTTGTTGAAAGCTTGACATTTTGTGCAATATATTGTAGAAACTCTAAATATTTATTCTCCTATCTTCTCTTTAGGGCTTGTTATTTTTGTTATAGTTTGCAAGTTGATTTAGTAACTTGACTGGACTTTCACAGTGAAATCTATTTCCTCTACAGTATGCTGCCTCTGATCTATCTTTAGTTACCGAAATATAGCGGACAAAAAAAGTATAAATAAGGTACGATTTTTGACTTTTTATAACTAATATTTTTAAATATTTTAGGTAGAACATATATTACTTTCAATCAAAATTTCAGAAACACCTTTTGGTTATGGAATGAAATATGTTGAAAATGCAGAGAGATTGTGTGAATGCTAAGAGATGGAATAAATGGCAGTGGTGTGTACTGCTATAGTTCTGAATTGAGTTTGTCTGTTGTATTTTAATTAAATATTTCCTTTCCTGAAGGTACATGTGGGTTAGCTTTTAAAACTGTATTGTCAATGGAAACTGATTTTCAACTCTGTCTTTCCCTCTAATTTTTCATGTGCTTGGACATTAGTTGATTTACCAGCAACATGGGTATAATAATATTTTTCCTTCTTGCCTTAAAATAATTTTAAGTGCTTAAAATGAGTTCATAAGTATACTTTGAAAATATTTTAAAATATATTGATATGTAAAGTATTATTATTGTTACTATTATTAATTAGGGTTAAATGCTAACATGATGACAGTCATTCTCAAAGAAATACACATCTTAGAGAATATCAAAAAGAATCATGGCTTCCATCTATATTTAGACATATGTCCATGCCTATTGTAACCACAAACAAACAATATATTCAGGTTTTAGAGTCTCCTGCAGGTAAAATTAATCTTTTATGAGGCGTCTAGTTTGAGAGGAAGGTTAATGGAAAAACATTGTGAGGTCAGCACTTTGACACTGAATTTGAATCCTGCCAGTTCTTTCCTGTTTAATATCAGACAAGTTGGTTAATCTCAAAGAGCTCAGGTGCCACATGGCACTATGGGAGGCTGAGCCAGGAGGGTTGCAAATTCAGACCCAACCTGGGCAACTTAGTGAGACTCTGCCTCAAAAAAAAAAAAAAGTGGTGGGGCTGTAGCTTGGTGTGAAGGCTCTGGCTTCTATCCCTAGTACTGCAAAAAATAAGTCTCATTTTTATACTCAGCCTAATGGGCCTCACAGTGATGGGGGAGGGATTATGTGAGAAATCACTCATTTGGGTTTTCAAATACAGTTAGTGTTAACAATACCTCCCACCTCTTGAGCATTTATGATGGTATTTCAGGATTCTTCCTGGCAAAGATGATGTCTTCATCTCACTTTCAGGGACCCCATGGCTCCGGGTGTATTTTGAATAAGAAAGTTGTTTAATAAAGACATCTTATCTGAGAGACTGATTGAAACTGATTACAATTTTCTGAGGTCTGCATAGTATATATTAGATTAAATAGCAGAGCACAAAGCTTGTGTTAGTCAGTTTTCCTCTTGTTGAAAACAATACCTGACATCCACAATTTAAAAGAGGAGAGGTTTAATTTGGCTCATGCTATAAAAGGATTCAGTCCATGGTCAGCTGACTCCAAGGCAGAAACATCATGTCCCAAAGGTGTGGTGGAGCACAGATTCATTCATTATGACAGGACACAGAAAAGAGAGAAAGGTATGAGGCATCAAATATGTTACCTGAGGCTGTGCCTCCATGACCAACCAAGACACACCCAGAAGTGTGCTCCATTAATCTCATGGGGAGGCCTCAAGTCAGTCAAGTTTAATAGTCACAGGGTTATAAAGAGATGATGACCCAGAATGATAAGTATTGAAGGGGGGAATGACTATGAAATGGAGCTTAATTATGTAATCTACATAATTCGAGAGGATCCCTTGACCATTGGAGATGACTCGGACATACTGAACACCTGAGAGTAACTTAAGAATGAATGGGAAGAATGGGCACTGTCTTAACTCCTTGATTGTTGGATGAAATACCTGACACCCACAATTTAAAGAGGAAAGGTTTACTTTGGTTCACACTTTGTAGAGATTTTGGTTTGTAGGTTGGCTCCCAGGCAGAGTGGCATGGTAGAGGAGAAAGAGCTTGCAGCATGTCAACAGGAAGCAGACAAAAGGGGAGAGAGAGAGAGACAGAGACAGAGACAGAGACAGAGAGAGACAGGGAGAGACAGAGAGAGATCAAGGAAGGAGAAAGGAAGTTAGATCCTTCCAGGCCAGGTCCCCAGTGGTCTCCTCTTAACAGGTTTCATGTCCCAACATAACATTTGGCTATAAATTCATCAGTGGAATAAACCACTTATGAGTATCATGCACCTATAATCCAATCACCTCCCTAAAGTCCCTATGAGCCCTGAAGGCTTTGGAGGGGCATCTAGATAAAAGCAATAACATTCCATCTTTGACCTCTAAAAGATTCATGCACACCCCTGTGCAAAATTCATTTATCCTATCTCTAAGAGTTGCCAAAGTCCTAACAGTTTTAGCATTGCTGAAATTCCAAACCAAATGTCTCTTCTGAGATTTAAAACAAACTATTAGCTGTGAGACCCTGTAAAAATGAAAAAAAAAAAGTCAAACACTTCCAAAATTCAATAACACAGTATAAACATTCCTCCTCCAAAAGGAAGAAACAGGGGGATAGAAAGGAATGGAACCAAAGTAAGACCTAAATCCAGTAGAGAAAGCATTAAATCCAGTAGTTCCTTGTTCAGTAACTGGGGAATTCTGTGGTGAGATGTGAACTCCAAAGGGTTTAATTGGTCCCACACCTAGGGCACTGCCTGTTGCTGTAAACCTCATGGCCTCTCTCTTAGGCTGGCTTTGTTCACTCTTTGCAGCTTTCCTCAGATGTTCCATGTTCCTGTCTTTTCCAACATCCTAGGGCCTCTACTGTATCTTTGGCTTCACATTCGCAGTGTAACACAATGCCCTCTCAGGTGCACACTCACAGTCTCTGAGGCCTTCTTCTAAAATTTGGTGGAAGTCTTCCTGACCCCACAACTCTTGCATTCTGACTGCATGTAAAACCAGCACCATGTGACACCAAAGTCTGCTTCTAGATGGAGCCGTAGCTGAGCTATGTTGCATGTAGCTGGTGGTTACAGAAGACTCTGAGTGACTGGATGGATGAGCATGGTGAACTGAATTCTGGGGACTAAGTTTCCATTTCCTGGGCTGCACCCAATCTGGAGTATGGTTTTCTAGGGGCTCTCTTCTCAAAGCAAAGTCTTTCACCTTTATAATTTTGAGCCTGCAAAGGGTAGATCTGTTTCCTTACATTCCTTCAAGGCATTTTTCTTCAGTCTCATTCCAAAGTATGTGATTTCTTTTTAATGCTCATATTTTCAACAACTGAACTGTCCTCTGCTCCATCTTTGTAGGTCCCAACTTCACTGGAATTTTCTTTTGGGCCAATCTAAAAACTTTTAATATCCTTCAGCTGTACTGCTTGCTTTTGATTCTCAACATAAATCTGACTGAAAACTCCTAACCATACCCAAGCAACAGCTTCAATGTCAGGCTGTCTTGAAATTTTCTCTGCCAAATTAATTGGCCCCTCACCCTTAATTTCAGCCTCCTGCAAAGTGTCAGGACATGAACAAAATGCAGACAAATTTTCTGCCAGAGAATAACACACATGGCCTGGAGTCCAAATGCTAATGGAGTCATTCTTTCCATCTGAAACCTCCTGTGCCTGGTGTTTTCTAGCTGCATTGCTATCAATATTCTGGTCTTCTGAGCTTTCAACAGAATCTCCTATCAAGTTCAACTCATAGCATTCTAGGACTGCATCTTCAGCCACGATCTCCAAAACTTTTCAAATTGCTCCTGCAATCCATTTTCAAAGGTTTCTGAATCACATATTAGGTATTATAATAGCAATGACTCCACTTCTCTGGTACCAAAATCTGTCTTATTTTCTTGTCATTGTAACATGATACCTGACACCCAGATACCCCCATTTTAAAGAGGAAAGGTTTACTTTGATTCACAATTTGTAGAAATTTCAGTCCATAGTTGCCTAGCTCTAAGGCAGAAGGGCATGGCAAAGGAAGCTTGCTCATGACATGGCTGCAGGAAGCAGAACGTGGTCAAGGAGGAGGGAGGAAGATATACTCCATAGCTTTCCAGGCCACACCTCACGGCTGATTGACTAGGTTTCACCCCCAACATCACATTTAGCCATCTGCTCACTAGCAGACTATTCCACTGATGAATATCGCACCCTCAAGATCACATCACCTCCCCAAAGTCCCACCTATGAGCACATGAGGCTTTGGGGGTGAATTTAGATATAAACTGTACATAACAGGAATCATTATCTGTTGATCAAGACAAGAGTGCAGGTACATTCTTGAAAAGGTGAGTTTCCAATTCACTGTACCAGAATTAAAAGTGAAAGCAGCAATCTGTACCAGAGATGTCCCATCTCTATTCAATATGCCACCAAGAATGCTGTTGATTTCTGTTATGGAAATCATATCTTGAAAAGTTTTATCTAGCAAATGCAGTACAACTTAAGTAATTTATTTTGTTATTTTTATTCCTCTAAGATATATTCATCTGTCAAAGAGAGTTTCTGGTCTACATGAGATAATAAGTAAATGACTTCTCTGTAAACGCTTCCCCTCCAATCTACCCCTCACCCATGGTACCCACTTCCTCTCTTCTTTTAGAGCTTACTTTCTTTTAATTGATGCCCATGGAGGCTCTGTTTACAAATGCACTGTGTAAGTGACAGACATTAAACCTTCCCTACTTCCCTGCCACAGCCATGTGCGCCGTATCTACAGCACAGTCAATCAGCCGTATTACTGGGCCCATGAGACTTGTGCCATTTGTAGTGGCCGAGAACTGCTCATTGCTGGCTTTTCAATGAAGGCAGCATGTTCTACATGAATTAAATAATTATTGACTTTGCCATTGAGATGGCAATTTTACATTGTGCCTCTGAGAAGAAAAATAGAGTGTATAGATTTGGAAGAGAGCAGTGTGCCTCCTTTTGCATACATCATTATGTTGGAAGATAGATCTTTTGTAAACAGAAGTTGCAATTTAGCTAGCAGCTCTTCAGTGATGCTGTGCATGATCATGTGGCCTTCCTGGTAAAAATGAGGCCTGAGTTGTTTGCTCGCCTTCTATAATATTAACCCACTCGAAAGGAAGAAAACCATTACAGAAAATTCTTCTATTTAGCCATTACTTTCACTAACCTCTGTCAAGTGGAATAAAAAGATTTTACAAGCAACCTCAACTCTATTTTATTGCTGAGTTTTATATGACTAATTTGTGGAAACCAGTAGATGACAGGGTCTGGGATTAAGATTATTTATCTTCTCAGGATGAATTCTAGTCTCTAGTCCCTATTTTATATGTCTTTCATCACCATGTAATTCTTATTATTCAAAAAAATAATAGTAATACAGTTCTTCCCTGGTCTTCATGGGGAATTGGCTCCAGGGCCCCCTGCTGGCACCAAACACTGTGAATGCTCAAATCTTTTATATAAAATAGTAGTTTTCCAATAGAACCTACACAATCCTCCTGTAGACTTCAAATCATCTCTAGATTAGTTATAATACCAAATATAGCATAAATGCTATTAAATAGCTGTATCTTTTATTATTTAGGGAATAATGACAACAAAAAATTCTGTACAGGTTCAGTATACACATAATTTTGTAACGCCTATTTTTGATCCATGGTTAGTTGAACCTGTGCATGTGGAACAGGTGAATGTGGAAGGCCTGACCTCACTCATCCCAGACTAATGAAATAACTCACTAAAGTTCACAGGCATAGGAAAAGAAGAAGCTTAAAGTAATCCCAAGGTCTGCCTGATTTCAGTCTGTATTCTCCCCACTCCACTCTATTTTGACTTAGTGTCTCTGCCTCTCCTTTCAGGTCATTGAAAGGGTTGGAGCCTTACACTAAATTCTTACCCACTCAGCCTGTACATAAGCCTCAGAGTTGTACCTGGAAGTCCCCTCCCCAAGGAGTCCCTTGGATTCTCACCTGCAGGGCAGTGGCATTAATGGTTCTGTCTGGATTCTGCTATGAATTATTCTGAGTGAGGGTATAGATACTGCTTGGATTTGGCTGTTTCTCTTCATTCATTCTTCCATGCATGCTGGGTATAGCTTGCCTGGTTGTTCTCCTAGTCCTCTGTGGCCAGGCTTATTTCTTCAGACTCATTTTAGCTCGTGCATGATTACATGATTACACTTGATTAACTGAGTGCTAAATTTGTGAGGCGTGATACCAGATAGATATTCAGTAGCTGTCCACTCTTTTTCTAGCAAAACTCCCCTTCATCATCCTCTGAGGGTCTGGTAGAATACACTTGTTTAACCCAGTGCTCATCCTGCATCAAATGAGGCCAGTCAGACTCCCAGAACCAGACACTGCCAAGTAGGATAGGTATTTCTGAGTTGAATCATTGAATTTATACCACACAGAAATGCTAAGAATTCCTGTACTAAAATCACCTGACTTCTTGACCTTCCCAAGGCCTGGTTTGTCTGACGTTTGATTTTCTGACACAGTCACTCAGATTCTTTTTATAAATTTCCTCCATTATTTAAACTCCCCAGAATGGATTGTATGTGTGGTGTACGGATTCTTCCAACTGGTGGGAAGATTGGCATAGGTTTGAATTTGCAGGGATGAGGACAGTTTTTGCACTGGAAGAAATTGCTGGTGTGGAGAAGATATCAGAACAGGTACCACTACAGGTGTATGAGCAGTATCTTTTTGTTCGAAGTGTGAAAAACACTTTGCACAGAGTTGTCACTATACTCTGAGCATAAGTTCTTCCAAGTTGCTGGGTTGAGTTTGTTCACTCCTTGCTCTGGATGGAGACACAGGGAAAAAAGCCATGCTGAAATTCAGGCAAGAGCCCAAAGATTAAAAATAAAAACATTCAAGGTTAAATGATAGAAATGTTCTGGAGCCTTGTAATTTTTTATCTGCTTGGTATTGGCTAAGTATCTTAAAAATCTATACATTTTTTTCTTTGATCAAACTTAGAATACTTTGCCATTATTTCTCTAAATACTTTCTTCTACCTAATTTGTTGTCTGTTGTCCTTTGGGGACTCCAATTACACCTGTGTTAGATGCTTTATGTTGCTTAATAAGATTCTGAAGTTCTTTTCCTTCCCCCCCCCAATATTTTCTCCATATTTGAATTTTTACTGATCCTCCCTTAAATTCATTTACTCTGTCCTATTAATTGGCATTGAGGTAAGCCAACGAATTTAAAGTCATCCAGAGACATTTTATTTGCAGTGTAGCATATTTCAGTTACAAAACATTTCATTTGGCTACACATATATTGTATTTCTATATATATGCTGTCACTTCCAATCTTTTTGTTCATCGCTAGCATATTTTCTTTTACTTCCTAGAGTTAATTAATGCAGGTAGTTATAAGAACTGGTTTTAGTCCACCTTTGCTTATCCTAACATCTGGATTACATCAGAGTTGTCCTGATCATATCAGGTGCACTTTCTTGTGAGAATGTGTTCCATTTTTCTGCTTCATGTGTCAGGTAATTTTTTTAATAATATAGTAGAAATTATGAATATTTCATTATGGAGACTGCATTCTTTAATCTGTTTATAACAAGTCTAACCAATTAACTTGGTTATACTTTAACTCAACTCTTTCCTGATTGTCATCTCAGACCTTTGGTATTACCTGAGCTGCTTTGACTCTTTTCTGTGGATTTATAGCTTAGAGGTTACCCAAAGTTATGGCCAGAAAACATTTTAGGTTTCCATCTCCAGCATTTTTCTCTTTTTCCAGCAGCTGCAGTTGTTGCAGACCCAATCGTTTCTCTGGGAAGAAAGCTGTGACAGTCACTTTGGCATCTCCACTGCTCCATTCTCCATGCCAAACATGTTTGACCTCAGGCTAAAACCTGTGGAAAATCTAATTCCACACAACTTTCCTACACTGGGAACTGGCTCTCCAAAGGAATACACATCATCCTCTACACACTGTACTGCCATAAGGTATTATGGCAAACAAGTTATTTGTTGTGTGTTATATCCACTGTTTATAGTTATTATCTGCAGGTGGATTGTTCTGGTTGGCTTTTATTCAGCTACTTCCCTCTATGGACATGAATTTTCATATCATCTTTCATGCTCTACAAGGCTGTATTCAATTCTTGATTACATCCTTTTAATGATAATCTTTTCAAATTTTTGATAGTCATCATTGCCAAGAAAATTGAGTCCTACTGATAGGTAATAAAAAATTTAAAACCATTTTTATAACTATTTACAAATTTGCCATAGTTAAAGTATTTAGTGGAGCTAACAACCCCTCTTTCTTTGCACTGAAAAAATGTAAAATACAGAAATTTCTTGTGATAATGCAAATAGGTCTCCAATTCAAGTGAGTGTTTTCATATCAAGCATTTCAAAATAATGATGATGTTCTAATTAGTAGAAAATGCTTGCATTGTTAGAGCAGTCAACCTGTAGTTAGCTGTATACCATGAAAAGGGCACATTAACTGCAAAAGCATTTGATATTTGTGAAGACAGAGACTTGGGTTCCCTGGAGATACTCTACAAGCAAAATCTGCCTCTACTACTGCCTCTTAACTCCTTCACCTGGGCACCTGACTTCTTAGGTTTTTAGAAGAAAAGTACACTAGCTAGCCCATGGACCTCTGCTTTAGGAGTACTGTGTTACATGACCGATGTGTTACATTGCTGTAAAACAGTTGATCAAGGTATAGAGAAACTTGTTGGCTGCTCTTAGAGAACCATGGCAAGTAAGAGGTGTACTGTTCAACTCATCACAGGCGATGTTTGCTGGGATTTAGGATCAACCGTCAGGCACACCTCTGCTCAGACCACCATCTTAGGAAGCCACCATAGGCCATTTATTCATGGCTTCCATACATGAGCTCCTTCTACATTCTAGAAAGACTAAGAGTATTAAAATACAGTGTGCTGTGACCTATTCATAGCACATCAGTAGGCCCACAGACTGATCTCTACCTGCTAGGTACCTACAAGTAGTGGTGGTGTTGAAATATTGAAATACTTGCTCAGTAAAGGGTGAAAAGTTATGACTCTGTTCACCCAATATTTTCTCCATCCTGAATTCCTGGCTAAGCTCTAGAGCTTTTTCTCCTTTCCTCTTCTCCAGGGTTTGTTACTAGTCCAGATTGAGTTGGCAAACCTCTCAGTGCTTCTTAAAGTGCATGTGGATCACTTGGAATCTTGTTCAAATGCAGATTCTGATTGGATAGGCAGAAAGAGTGAACAGATTCTGCATTTTTAAGGAGCTATTGAAGATGCTGGAACTGAAGACCTGTGAGACACACTTCAAGTTGTAGGGACAAGCTTTGAATGCCACCTCAATGTGAGACACCAACTGGTGTCTGAGATTATCCAGTTTTTATGATTGTGAGATATGAGGTTAAAGTTCTCTGAACTTAAATCTTAGCTCATCTGGTAGGTTTTGTAATATTGCACTAGCTAGTAAAATTCCAGGCCTCACTATTTGCATAAGTAAATTAAGGTAATAGTACATATCTCTTATTGAGGTTATCGTGATGATTAATGAGGTAAACCATGAAAGAGTTTTAAACACTGCACAGCACCTATAAAGCCTCAATAAATATCAACCATTGTTATTATGCATGCTCTGAAGTTGCTTACAGACTTATTATAGAGAAGCAAAATTTCCCAATGAAAAAGAAACACAAATATATCATCCATTAAACAGAATAATACAAATCCCAAAATATCTAGTAGAAAATAACAAATATTCTGCTGGTCTCAGGGAAGTTTTCTTATAGAGGTAAACTTTAAGGCTTTAGTGGAATTTAGACAGCTGAAAGATTCACCCTCATGGTATGGAGGCTCGAGTGCAGACGCTGTATTTGAAGTTGGTCTAATAAATCAGAATCAGGCAGGAGAGAAATACACTGATTATCCTACTTGGGAATGTGCCAGTTGTATAAAATGGAGCTCACTCCAACTAGCACAGGTAAAAAGAAGTTTATCTATTAGGTCTCTATGCAGAAGAAACCAAGAAAAGTTGAAAATAGAGATTCACAAAACGACAACAATGGAGGTCACCTTGGGCCACAATCTCATTTTCTTCTCATTCTCTTGGTTTGTTCCCTACTTTCTATATATTGACCAGCTATTTCCATTCCTTCTCTTAATTAAATCAACAAATATTTATTGAGTGCTTAGCACTTGCCTGCCTCTGTTCTAGACAATAGCATTAGACAGATCCGTGACCTAAAACTATAAAAATTTTGTTTTTCTAATGCCCTCTATTTTACTAGGAGGAGAAGATAATAAGGGATAAATTTCATAAATGACTACATCACATAGTATCCTAGAAAGTGGCATAGGAAACTGAAGCAGGAAACATAGATAATGCCATAGTTAGGTGGTAGGCTTCAAGTTTAGTTAGGGTGATCAGAATAGACATTGTGAGAGGGTAAGTTTTGAACAAATGATTGAAGTAGGTGGTTTGGGGAAGGCATTGAGTTAAACAGAATTCAAGGGGAAGAGAGAAATGATGGGAAGGACAAATTCAAAGACCTTGAGGTAGGAATATATTAGATATGTTGTAGAAATAGAAAGGAAGCCTATGTAGGAAGATGATAGGGAAGAGAAAGAAATGAAAAAGTAGAGAAGTGGTGAATGTGGTGCCTACAGTCAAAGAGATGAAAAAAAAAAAAGACTTTGATGTTTCTGGTGACATGAGAACCATTGGAAAGTTTGACCAAAAATGCAAACATGATATGCCATTCATTTTAAGAGTATAATAAGAGCTCTGCTTGCAAAATAAAATAAAGTGAAAAGGGGGCAGAAACAGGAAGTGAAGACATAATGGTAAGATACAGAGGCACCTTAGTTCAAGAACTTAATTTGTTCCATGATTCTGGAAAAATGGTGACATGTGTATTCTTGCAGGAAAGATGGCTGCAGTTGTGTTCATCACCCAATGCACAGTTGGCAAACAAAAGCAAAATTTTGCCGAACACAATTTTTGGACCAAACTGTTAACAAACAAAAGCATTTGTGAACCAAGGTACCACTTTTCTATGGTTCAGACATAATGAAGAGGTGAACTCAACAGTACCTACAGACAGATTGACATCAAATAAAATGAATAAGGGTGCAGGCAACATAGCTGAAAAAGGACAATGAAAGTCCAGTATAAATGTGTGACTGTGTCCAAGGAAAAACATTGAGTGAACATTGTATGTGCTAGTTTCGAGTGCTGGAGAGTGGTTTGGCTTAGAGTTATGCTCTCGGGAGTTATGTTGCCTGTACATGTTATTTAAAATTGTGAGCCTGAGAGTAGTTACAAAAAGAAGAAAAACTTGAAGCACTCTATTCTTAGCAGTCTGAGAAAAACAGTGATCAAACCAAAGGACCTTAAAAGAAAAAGTGGAAATTTAGAAAGTCTGATAATAATAATAATCTTGGGAGACAATTGAAGGAAGTGAATTGATAAAGAGGAAGTGAATAACTGATAAATGATGTTGACTGATGAAGTCTAACATAGATTGATGTGGGTCACTGGATTAGCAACATGGAGGTCAATAATGACTGACAAGAGAAGTTTCTGGAAACAGCAAGGTAAAAGCCTAATTATAATAAGTTTATAAAGACTTGGGTGTGAGAAATTAGAGACATGGACTATAGTCAAGTTCTTGGGGCTGATTTTGACAAAAAGTGTGCAAAACTTTTCTTAATAGATTTTATTTTTAGAGGAGTTAAAGGTTAATGGCAATACAGCGTTTCATTTTACACTTAGGTCTATTTTGAGTTTTTCTATTGTTGCTGTTTTTTAAATGGTATAAGCTCTGTGTCTAGATAATTTCCTTTTGCTTATGGACATTTAGTTATTCCAGTACTATTCGTTGAAAAATCTTTGCTCCCTTGTCCAAGATCAGTTGACTAAATTTGTGGAGTTCACTTTCTGGGCTATTGTGTCCCAGTGATATGTATACTTCTTTGCCAATACTATGTACCCTGATTACAGTAACTTCATATTAAGTCTTTATGTTGACTTTGTTTTTCTCCTAGACTACTGAGTCAGTTACACCAGAGTTTTTGCCTGTCCATATAAACTTTGGAATCTGTTTGTCAGTGTCCATAAATAATAATACTTTGCTGTGATTTTGAGAGTGATTGTGTTGCTAAAACTGTAGACCAAGCTGGGAAGAGCTGACATCTTGGCAATATTGAGTCTTGCTATCTGTGAATATGGAATATCTCCTATTTAGGTACTTCTTTGATATCTTCCTTAGGTTGTAGTTTTCTGCTTTCTTGCATTATTTTTGTTGCTAATGTAAATTGCAATGTGTCCTTAATTTTAAATTTTCTTATTAATTGCTGATACATGAGGCAGTGACTGATTTTGGTAACTTAATCTTGTATTTTGTAACTTTGCTATACTAGGTAATTAGTTCCAGAAAGTGTTTTTTTTCCATTTTTGGAGATTTTTTTACACAGACAACCAAGCCACCTGAGAACAAAGACATGTTATTCTTCCTTCTTATCTGCTTGCTTTTTATTTCCTTTTCTTGTTTTATTGCATAATGCTGAAAAACAATGATGATGAGGACATCCTTGCCTTGTTTCAGATTTTAATAGGAAAGCTTTGGTCTTCTCGCCTGTTAGTGTAATGTAGTCAGTGTTTTGTGGGTTACCTTTGCTAATTTAAGGAAATTCCTTTTTATTCTTAGATTACTAAGTTTTTAAAATGAATGGATATTAAATTTTGTCTTTTTCATGTACCTATTAATAGAACGGTAGGAATTTTCTTCTTTAGCCTGTTGCAGTGAATTGGACTAATTGATTTTTTTTAATGTTAAAACTAGACCAGTATACAAGGATAACTTTTACTTGGTTAGTATATAATTCTTTTAAATACACTAGTGAATTTTGCTTGTTAATGTTTTGTTGAAGATTTTTGCATTTATATTCATAAGAGATAGTGACCTGAAGTTTTATTTCTTGCAGTCTTTGGTTTAACTTGAGGGCCTGCTGCTTTTTCT
The DNA here is from genome assembly GCA_004365215.1 of Cuniculus paca. Lineage (NCBI taxonomy): Eukaryota > Metazoa > Chordata > Mammalia > Rodentia > Cuniculidae > Cuniculus > Cuniculus paca. The sequence continues at coordinate 3,379 of RJWT010003818.1, read as the reverse complement.
ATTTTTTTATTTCAAAGAAAAAAAAAAAGATGAACAAACAATGAAACTAAGTTTCAAAACAGGTTAGGAGGATAGTTACAATAGTTGATACATTGTGTATCCTTGTCTTCCTATTAGTTATTTAGAATACAGGATATAGACATGATATTGTGTCTAAACAATATTAGCACAAAACATTCTTTTCAAGAAGCAAATAGAAACTAGCTATATAATTATCTTGACTGTCTTGTGTACAGGCCTAGGGAAATGGGCATTGTCTTTCCAGGTCTAAGAAAATTCCATGGAGATCTCTAAAACCCTGGCTACCTGGAAGAAACTCAAAGCTGTTTATTATGTTCTGGGATCTTGTCTGCCCATGTAACTATGATAGGAATCACTCTCTAGACTAAGAGAAATAATACTACATAAAAAGAGGCTTGCAGAATGTGGCTGTCTAGAAAAATAAGTAGATAGCTCTTAAGAATTGTAGTCTGCTAAAAGTTTCTGGCCTTATCCTTTGTGGTTGACTGAGCTTAGACAAACCTATTAGTGATCAGTGTTGAGACTCCACCAATTTCTCACAATCCTTCTAGAAACTTTTTATGTTTTTCTTCTTTATAGCTTCTTAGAGAAATTAGATGCATCTGTTTGTTATCGACAGTAGGAAGGAATGTTATCTTTTTCTTCTAAGATTATCTTGCTCATATTTGAAAATGGAAAGAAGGGGTAAGGACAACTGATTTTACACTTAAGTGAACATCTCAATGCCTATTCTGGAAATCAGAGATACAGAGATTGGAGGAAGCACCCTACTCTTTGTTCTTTGGTGCATTGTTGTGGAAAGCCTTTGTCTTCCAACAAAACATACTTGTAACTTGATCTGTCTATTTCCACTCTGTCTTCAGAGACAGATCTTATAAGAACGGGTTGTGAGGCATACATTTTTTTGAAATGACAAGCAAAGTTTGTGACAAAGCCTGGGATCTCGGAGGACTTGTTAAGATCAATACTTCTGCTTTGTTCTTTCATTTTGCATTGTACAATGATGTCTTATTGACACCCATTCTGCTGATGGTGCACAACAACAGCGGGCTTCTCTGATGTGGCTGTGGTGCAATCAGAAGAAGGTGGCTGTTTTCCGGGCTTAGTTATTTCCTTGTGTTTCTGAGTCTGGTGACACTTGAAGGAAATCAGTACTGAGCAGTCCCCAGTGTCTCCCTCCTCTGTGTACCCTCAGCTCATGGTTGCTGTGGAGTGAGGTTTTATTTTGGTGACTATCTCTCACCATCATAACATGACCTCTGGAAGGTCAAGGTCAATGGCTGAACTTTTAATCATAGTGTCTACCATGTTGTTTACTCAAGGTTCAATATCTAAACTGTAATGATGAATGGGTGATAATAGTAGTAACTACCTTATTCTGTAAGTGATAGATCTTTCTAGATAGTTCAGGGTGTTCCATTTAGCATTACTTTTGTGATTTATGTTTACGCTATCCATTGATTCAGAATATCATGGTTACTTTTGACACTGACTTAGATTCTGCTCAGAAGTAGTTCTGAGAGGTAGGGTAAAGGCAGGTAGTTTATTTGGGAATTGCAGACACATGAAGAAGTAATAAGGAAATGGTATGTAGTAGATAGGGAAACAGCTCTAAATCCTAGCTACCTCTGTGGGCAACTGAGCCTCAGTCCTGTAGACAAACTCTAAAAAATGTTACTATGGTTTAAATACGAAATGTCCCCCAAAGACTCATGTACTGAGGACATGATCCCAGTGCAACAGTGTTCAGAGGTGAGACCTAGAGAAATGACTAGGTCACAAGAGCCCTGAACCCAACTATGGCTTAATCCATTGATGAGTTTAATCTGTAGCTGAATGGAGTGTTAGGAGGTGGGGCCCAGTTGGAGGAGGTGGCCCACTGTTCCCTAGCAGGGAATCTCCTTTTTTCTTTTGCTCTTTCCCTTTCTCTATGCTTTCTAGCTGCTATGAAGTGAGGAACTCTGCTTTTCCATGTCCTGAAGAAACATGCCATGATGTTTCTGCCTCACAACAGGCCCAAAAGCAATGGAATCAGCTGACCATTGACTGGAACCTCTGAAACCACAAGCTAAAATCTTTCCTCCTTTATATATCAGGTATTTGGTTCTAGCAATAGAAATGTGAAATTTGCAGTTTAAAACTACAGTTATAATACACTCAGTTCAAAATTATCCTAATCAAGATAAAGGTACTGGGGTATTTATATCCCCACACCTATCAGTCATTGGTTAAGAATGTGAACATCTGTGAAGAGGTTAATTCCTAGTCACTTCTATCTCACCAGGCACAAAGGCTAAGTAGATTGACAGCTCAAGGGCTGTCACCTAACAAACATTGCACTATTTGCACAGAGATGGCAAACAGAATGCAGAGATATGAGAGAAGTGTAAACAGGGCCTGTTACAGTAACCATGGCGTATTCACTCACAATCAATCATTCATTTTCTTTCTTTTTTTTTTTTTTTGCGGCACCGGGTATTGAACTCACGACCTTGCGCTTGCCAGGTAGGCACTTAGACCGCTGAGCTAGATCCCCAGCCCAGTCATTCACTTTCTTCATGCTTTTTTTCCTCCTTCGATACTAGGAATTCATGGTTCAGAGCCTATGCACTGAAAAACATCTCTGGCTCTTTTTATATTTTTATTTTGAAACAGGATCTCACTAAGTCATAAATTATCCAGGCTGGACTTGAATTTCTGATCCTCTTGCTTCAGGTTTCCAGACTGCCTGAATCATACAGGTACACCACCATACCTGGTTTATACTTTTTATTCTTGGACTTAATCTCTGTTAATGCAGGAAAATATTCTTTTATGTGTGAGATAATATCTGTGAAAGCATCTTGGAGTGCACTTTATAAACTGTAAAGTGTGATACAAGTATATTGTTATTATCATTATTGTAATTGTTATTATTATGATGGCTTGATTATAGTCATCAGCACTTGAGAGCATTAGTAGAGTGCACTTCTTAGAATAAAAGTGAGATGAGAAACTTAAATACAATTCCAGTTACACATAATCAATAATTGTCCAAACCGAGGCCTAGTGCTTGCTTGAATTGATTTAGAAATGAAAGCAGAAAGATCCTTCAGACATTTTCTTCTCTCTTGGGGAACAATTGGCCATTGAGACATTTTCCAGGGACTCATATGACTGTAACATATTTAAATGGTTAGTTCTTGGGGAAGAGACTATCAGATCTGAGTTTGACATCTAGCTCTTTTACTTGTTTGTTGTTAAAATTGCCTGATCTTGCTTTGCATATTTAATCTTATTTGAACCCAAATGGGGACATCTGAAGCCAGGATTTTGATTTTCATGTAATGTTGTGAATGATTACTGTCCAAAATCATGC
>RJWT010003817.1:0-35288 GCA_004365215.1 Cuniculus paca | reverse complement strand
TGATGGCCATTTGTATTGTTTTTGTTTTTTCTTGGCCTGCTTTTATTCTACAGAGTACAAGGGATCCAAAAGAATGCTGTTTGGGCTAAACTGTGGACTGTTTCTTTCTGAATTTGCATTGTTTGTCCTTATCTTTCCTCCCTCTTAAGACTTGGGTATTTCCCTCCTGCTGCTCCCTCTGATCTTGCTACTACTTAGTTTAAGGTATGTTTGTTGTTTTAAAGGTCTCCTTACAGAGTCTAGGACTATTTGGAAGATGTAATTTCAGCAAATAAACAAACTATTGTCCTAACTTTATATTCTTATTCCAGAGGATTTGGGAGGCACTGAAAAGACATTCTCTTGTTATCTGAGAATTGGTTTAAAAGCCTCGAGTCATGTTTGAATTGTGCTTTTCATTTCCTTTTAAAGAGCATCCTAGCTAGAGATTGACTGAATATGTATATTTTAATTGAAGGCATATCCTATAGCCTCAAAGTGGTAATAATCTCCCGCAGTCTGTTGGGTAGGCAAAATTAGCATTAGGGAAGCAATTAGAGAGCTGTAGAGTGCTCAATTATGTGCTACAAGCCCCTGGGCAACAGTGAGGGGGAAGACTCCTCAGAGGAGCCCTCTGCCTTCAAAGGGAAAGTGAAACTTGAGCTGGGTTAGGAAGCAGGAAGCAATATTCTGAGAAGTGTAGGCAGAAGGTAGAAGAATTTTCAAGTACCTGGTACTGTGGTAGGAGTTTCATTTTTTTTTTTTTTATTAGCTAACATTTTAAAAGTTTTTGTTTAGGGTCTCCCTACCACCATGGGAAGATAAGCTTAATGAGGGTAAAAACCTTGTTCACTGTTGAATCCCCAGATTCTGGAACAATGCCTAGCACATAGCAGGTATTCAGTGACTGAATAAATACATGAATAAACAAGTGGGCACAGTGTGAATGAGAAACAGTGAGAAGACAAGTCTGTTTGGAAAGAGGTATCTTTCTCTGTTACTGAGGGACTCTCCACCTCACCAGCCAAGACAGTAGAAACACAGGGGCAAATGAAACATGGCTGAGCAGGATACAGAAGCTGTTTATTGACAAGGTGGGACCTGTACTAATGTGAACATGAAATTAAAACACAAAGAAAACAAAACTGTTCTGCATAGCCTGCTGGATTCTGTGTGCTTGGTGAGCCAACAGTCATTTAACAAAAAAATTAAAAAATTTTTAAAAAAAGGTATGTTCAGTCTTATCCTATCCTGGTTTGTTCGTAACATAGGACATTAATCCAATCACAGTATTTTTATTAATGTACAAAGTGACTGTATTTACTATTTAAGCAGATAGATTCATTGCCATCTCATACTGAATCAACTGTCAACCCCAAACTGATTTGTTTTGGTTTTACGTAAACTGTTTTTTGTAGGTTTTTCCATGCTGTACTCATGCAATTGATTAGGAGACCTAAATGCACTGTTTTACAGTCATTCCTGCTGCATCCTTTCATATTGATCTGAGACCATCTTTTAGCTTATGAAATTCATTTTAAACCTTGATCCTGTCATCAATCACAGCAGTTATTCCTCTTAGCTCAGTACCATCCATACAAATGATCTGCAATTCCCCAAGGACAGATGCCTAGGAGAAATCTGGAGAGTTCTAAGGGACAAGAAGTATTTACCAGCTGGCAAACATCAGCCATGTGTAAAAGGGAAATGATGTTCAGCATATATGGATACACGAGGCAAAACTTGAGGGTAGAATGGGACTGGGAACAGTGTGGGAGGCAGCCAACATCACTCCAGTCACATTTTACAATGCAGAAGGAAAACAACTTGACAGGGAAGGGGAGAGAACATGTTCATCTTACAAGCAGAACTGGGGGTAGGGAAAAGGCTTGACCTGCTAACCTGGACTGTTAGAACTTGGATCTCTAAGTTTTCTCAGAATCATGGACCGCAAGGCATATCCCTTCCTCTGTCTCTCAGGAATAAATCCTACATTGGTGTCTAAAACTGGTTCTTTTCCTTTAGTCACTCTTCCAGGCTTTTTCCTCTAATCCTGTGTCAGTCTCTTAGCACCTTTCCTTTCACTCAGTTTCTGTTGCAAAATCAATTATAATTCACTTACATCTCCCAGAGACGGTTCATTTTCCATCTGCTCCAAACAGGCATGCCCGTGGACTGCACCATTCCCAGCTCCTCTGGCCTCCCCCACCCTGCTTCTTCTCCCCATTAACTTTATCTTCCTACACACAGTGCAGGAACACAGATGTTTTTCACCCTGTTGCTCCAGCACGAGGGTATTTTCCCAGTGTCTCTCTGTGTGTAGGCTGCAGGCACCATCTCTCTAGGGAGGGAGAGAGTAAATGTTTTCATTCCAAACCCTCAGGGTCAGGTCTTGTTTGTCTAAACTGTGTTTGTTGCCGTAATTATCAGATTAGCTGATCTCTGGCAGCAAGTTGGGGGGCAGTGTAGGGGGGAATATTAACCCTGTGTAGCATGGTTGCTGTGCTTTTTCATGGATAACTCTGCAGAGAGCTGTCATGTCTCTTCTAACCTGGAAGATATGACTAGAATTCTTTTCAGCAACACTAACAGTCCCTGATAATAGTCTGCTCTAAGTAAATCCAGCCTTCCAATGGGCTCACTGCTGGGATCCAACAGGCATTCAGCAGAGATGGAGGGTTGAAAGGGTATCTCTCTAGGGATCTACTGAGGAAAGAAAGAAATGGAGCTTAAGGAGGATCTGGATAAGTGACTCCACAAAGGAGTATCGGTGTCACTCAGGCCAGTGAGGAAAGCAGGGACAGGCACTGGACAACTTCAGCTTGTTCACCCACGCCCTTCCCTTTGGCATACACACATCTACGCTGCAGGGCCCCATTTAGGTTTGTTTTGAGATTTTCTGTTGTCATCAAGAATGTTGAGACAATTTCTCACCACTCCTGTTTCAGGAAAGCCAAAAGTCTCTCGTTGTGATGGCTGATCTTTCAATTTAGAGATGCTCTTATCTGCCATTTTCTCTTACCCAAAGCAACTCTGAACTTCTGTCTGGTCTTCAAAGATACAATAAATATAGATTACGACAGTAACGATTCTTTTACATTTTAATTACCTGTTTAACAAATGAGTAAATCTTATTTTTGAGTCCCCTATGTTGGTTACCTAGCAGAGGACCCCAAATATATAAATAGTTGCTGACAGTCTTTTTCTAAACTCATTTTTTTTTCTATTTCTGACCTCTGTTACTTTCTAATTCTATATTTGGATTTTACTTAGCATAATTATGGATCCCTTGATTCTGGAACAGTCTTCCAATTCATGCTTATCTATTCCTCCTAATTCCATGCACACACACACACAGAGAGAGAGAGAGAGAAACTTTTACTTGGTATCTTTATACCTAGCACTGTGTAAACTTATTCCACATGCAATATCTTCTTTGAAACCTACCATAACTTTATAAAGAATCAGGTACTGTCAGTGTTAAGTAGCGTAAAAAAGGTCTCACAATTTTAAGTGGTAGAATGAACATTGAACCTGTGCATGTGTACTCTAAAATCCATACAAATGCCATTTTTCTAAATACTAACATGGAGAAAAGTTCAGACAATTAGAGAAAACATTCTCTTTGCCCAAAACTTAATTAAAAATCAATCTCTCCAGTATTTTTCCCAACAAATACAGCTATAATAATTTCTTTGTAAAATTAAAAATAGCTGAAACCAAATAAACAAATTCTGTACAATATTTTAAACAATATTGTATTATTGCGTTAGATTCATTTTAATTGATTTTGACTCATTTTCCATATTCATGCTGTTTATAAATTTGTCACAATTTGAACACAAATATTGTTTTTCAGATATTCAATATATTCCACACCCTGATTCACTAAATTTCTACTGAAAAGTTGCCACTGACTTAGAATAGTTCCATGTTCTAAGAAAACCAGTCTTCTCTACTCATGTTGCTAGAGTTAGTTCCAAATACTGCATGGGTAAGACACAGAGATTCTTGGGAAGAAATATTCTGAATCAGAACTGGAGAGGGAATTTCCACATGATATTCCTGGTCTGTCCCAGATGCAGAATTCAGATGGATTTCCAAGGAAATGAACAACCATGGAGTCAGCTCTTTTCATCTGCTGGAGGGGACTTCTGTTCAGCATGCAGTCAACCAAGAAGTTACTCAATCTCTGTTCTTCCCAGGGTCCCCTTTGCTTCTTGGTACCTACACTCCATCTGCTTATTACATCACTCACCACAAACTACACAGAAGTGCAACCCAAGAGCTTATGTAGGTCAACCGCACCATGTTTATTAGTTGTTCTGATAAGAGAGTGGCAGAAAAGTTTAAATGACTGTGTTGTTCACAATCTACACACACCATACCAATTTGAAGACACACTCACTTGGCTGCATTAGGAATGGTTTTAAAGAGCCGAGGAGTTAGACATGGTGATGTGCACCTGTGGTCCCAGCTACTCAGAATCCTGAGGGGGAAAATCACTTGAGTTCCGCTGGACTGGCCTCAGCAACACAATGAGACCCTATCTCAAAAACAACAGTCTCGGAAATGGAAAGAGAGATGGTACAAGTGCCTAAAAAGAAATTCAAAGAAAGACCTTATTTCTAAAGATAAAAAAAAATGAGGAAAATAGAAAAATTATTTTGGCACCTTGTGACAGACTATTACCCATATATTAAGCAAAATTAATTTTAGGTTCCTAAAATACCTTATTTGATTTTGTCTCTGAATGGCCAGCTTGTTCTTGTTAAGATATTTAAAGTGCTTAGGAAGTTTTCTGGGCCAGAGGCCAGGAGATCTAACTAATAGCTGGGCCGCTTTCAGTAAGACACATGTTCTTTCTGGGACTGATCTGGGAACTTGGGGACTGGACTGAAGGACATTTAGATTTCTTATTTTAAGATGCACCATTACATTTGGTGTTCTATAGGGATGCCAGGAGGAAACACTGTTTAGAGATACTATATTTTCCTGATTTATTATCTCTAAAACCCTTAGAATAAAGTATAGCACATAGAGAAGTATAAGCTATTGTTACCAGTGACATGATGGTGAGGATGATGAGGCTAGATCCAGGCTGGAAATTTAAAAAGAAATAACCCAGTATTCTGATAACTTTAAAACCTTTTCTCTTAAAGTTTTTTGATAGGAAGGGATTGAGCTGTGGCTACCAACAACTAAGTACAACTATCATTCACAGAAAGAAAGTTTGCTAAACAAACAATCATCATGGCCAAACATAGGAATGTTTTCTTTGAAAATGTAACTTTATTATTTGGCCATGGAATGGATTCAGCTGTCTTGCAAATAGTGTTTCCCCTTCCCTGAATTCAAGGTTGCAGGGATCCAATGGCTAGACAGGTTCTGTGACTTCAAAGAATTTGTCTCCCAAAGTCTATTGCCCTAGGGAATCCTACCCAGAATTACAATGAGTGTCCCCAGGTCTGTGGCAATAGATCAGGGGAGAGTGAGTGGGCTACAGCCAGCACACTTAGGCCTATGAGAGCACAGTATCTGTCTGCTGTAATAACAGTGGCACTATTTCCACCGAGACCATCTTGCACCTTAAATGGTGAAGCTATGTCTTCTAAGCCTTCAGTCAAAAGGTGATTCATGGAGCGCATTACTTAGCAATGCCCGAATTCCTTCTCTCTTCACTCCTGAGACCAAAGAATTGAAAACACTAAGGGAATAACAGAGCCACACGAATAAAGGAAGAGCCAAAATCAGAACTCTGGTTTCCACTCCAGGGTTGACCCTCTGGCTTTTCCTATGAAGGAATGGAGTTACTTTGACATGAGAGGGTCTTGAACATGATTAGAAATTCATGTGCAGTGTTAGAACAAGATGAATGGATAGCAATAAAGCAGGAAAGGAAATAATAAAAGAGGACAACAGAGCAAAAGGGCAGAAAATAAAGAGTTGGAAAGGCAGTGGAGAGAAAATAAGGAAATATAGGGAGCTTTAAGTTATACTCTAAATGCAAGAGAGATGTAGATTTAACATTAAACAAAAGAAGACAAAAGAAAAGAAAGATGGCAACAGCATCATGTATTAAAAAAGATACACAGTAGAAAATAATTAGGATTAAAAAAAAGTCTATGCTGGGCCTCACGGCCCACGCTTGTAATCCCAGCACTCGGGAGGCTGAGATGAGGATCGTTGCGAGTTCAAGACCAGCCTGGGCTACAAAGTGAGCTCAAGGCCAGCCTGAACGGCATAGTGAGACCCTGTCTCAAAAAAACAAGGGCTGGGGGGATTTAGCTTAGTGGCCTAAGCGCTTGCCTGTCAAGTATGAGGTCGCAAATTTGATCCCCAGTGCTGAAAAAAAAAAAAAAAAGAGGTCTATTATAATTGAAACAAAGGTATCTGATGAAAATATCCACAAGAGATAATAGTTGCCTTTACAAAGGAGATTCTCAGCCTTAGTACTATTGTTGTCATCCTAACTTTACAATAGAAGTTCAAAGATTAAAAAATTTACCAACATCGCTTGGCTTATAAAAGACTGGACTTTGAATACGCTTGGAAACACCTTACTAGGCTCCCTTTTCAGTGCTCTTCTCTACATCAACCAGAATCCACTTCATGACTCAAGACTGACTGCAACAGGAGTGAGGGCCTGCTTTAACCTGACTGTTATCTTACCTGTCTCAACCTGCAGGTGGCCATTTCTGAGGGATTCTTGGCCCAGGGGTCCTCCCTCTCTGCCCCCTTCTCCACCAGTCTATCCGGAGACTGCATCGAGTCTTTCCGGCAATGGTGGTGTTACCCCAACTAGCAGCACATGCTTCTGACCTTTGGGATTCCTACCTGTGCCGCCTGTTCCTCTGTTAGGTCAAATGAATGACTTTGTCAAGGCGCATAAACCATCTTTAACATTGGAAGTCCTGAGCTCCGAAATCTTGTCCACCAATGCAAAGCACAGTGTCTTCTGGATTTAAACTACTTACTGGCCATAGCAACCATCCAATAAAAATCCTTCACTTAAACACTCCACTAACTTAAAATTTAAAATCATTAGGTTTTGAGATTATACAAGGACTTGGGTGTAGAAGAGGCTAGAGTCTGTTCTTTCCCTGCTTCTGCCGTGGCACCCAGCGGCTCTGGAGGCGAAGGAGCGGCAGTGGCGAAGCAGCGCAGTTCCGCAAGGCTCTGGCTCCGAGTCAGAGCAGCCGCAGCGACCCCGAAGCAGCCAAGATGCCAGAGAGGAAAGTCAGCTCCGCGCGCCGGGCCTAAGGGGCGAAAGAGTCCAAGAGGAGATTGGTGAGGCTGTCAGCTAAACCCCCTCCTGCAAAGGAGGAAACAAGGCCAAAAGAAGGCAGCGGATGAGGATCGATCTTTGGACAAAAAAGTGCAAACGAAAGAGAAAAGGGGAGCGAAGGGAAAACAGGCCAAAAGTGGCTAAGTAACTAAAGATTTACCTGCAGAAAACAGAGAAACTAAAAATGAGGAGCGTGTAGCCTCTGATTGAAGCAGAAGAAAAAGAAGCTGAGCCTGATTAATCACACACCATATCTTATCAGTGGTCTCTGTCTCCCTTCTCGTACAATCCAGAGGAATATTTTTATCAACTATTTTGTAAATATAAGTCTTTTAGTAGCTCTAGAAACATTTTTTAAAAGGAAGGAATCCTGCCTCATCAGATTTTTAAAGTGCAAAAAAAAATTTTTTTTAGAAGTGAAATCATTCGCTGGCTATTTTTTTGGTACAACCAGAAAACACTGAGATATTGAATTATAGGAGGCTTTGAAGGTTTTGGGTGTCTGTTTAACATTCCATAGGAGGTGGAGAGTTAGTTTTAGATCCTACAATATGAAGCATACTAAATGGCAATTTGAAATCACAATCATGCATTCAACATTTATTGGATATTTTGAATGACTTCTATTTCCACGTTTATTTTAGTAGAGCTGTTTCCTAAAGAACACCTTATTTCTGATCCTCGCTTTGTCAAAATTGTGAGCACTCTAACATATTTGGTCCTGGTAGTCCAGTTTTTGTAATTTTATTAATGTTCTGTGAAAGATCAAAAACCTGAGTATGTAATGTATATGAATGAAATTGTGAATCATGGGACTTAAGTTACACTTTAGCATCATTCGAAAGTACTGGTACTTAATAATCCTTTAAAGGAAAATTTGTCTCCAAATTTGAAACTAGAAAGTCACTGAAATAACTGAAAAAAATTATACATGGCTTTTTAGATTTTCGGTGTGCATGTCAAGAATTGTGTAAAAGTGAAATGTTTGTACTGATTTTCAACACAACCAATAAAATCTCAAAAATGGAAAAAAAGAGGATAGAAATGTTTTCACATAACAATAACTTTAATAACAGTATGGTTATTAAAGATCATAATATTTTATCATTTTACATAATCTAACAATATTGTAGCCTAGTTTGAAGATTATAATTATCTGTAAGTAATAAAACATTAAAAATTATAATTCAGACTTTTTTAGACCAACTTCTCCATTCATCCACCCTATCTTGCCTTCCCACTCTCTCCAGGCATTCAAAGTGTCAGAATCTCTATGAATAGGACCAGGTACCTGTGAACACTCAGTAAATATTAACTAGCTGACTAAACGAATTCACCCATTAGCCTCTAGTATAGTACTTTTGCTGTGTCTCAAATTTTAATTTTTTTCTTTCCTTCTACTAACATGGATACTCATGCATTCAACTGACAGCTGTTTACTTAGGAATGTTAGAACCTCCACAAATGCACAGTCTGATAATGGTGCAAGACAATAGGAGACCAGGTTCTCTGGTGAGGGTTGCAGTGACAGGGAAACAGAAATGTACCTTGACCGTGGCAGACCTAGGTTCAAAGGTCAGCAAAATAGGAGTATTGCCACCTCACTCTCAGAGGTATTAAGAGCTGCATTTTAGAGGTTGTAAAGTTTCTGTGTGCAGTGATCTCAGTCTTCCTGTCCCTCGGCATAGGACCGAAGTAGGATTTGTAGCAATGGGTTGAACAATTTGTCCAATCTGAGGTCTCACAGTTGGTGGTAGGCAGTGCTGGAATTTGAGCACAATCTCAACTCTCCCTTAAAATGCCTTCATTGTGTATACATTCCTGAAGGTTAAACTCTTGTCAAGTTTCTTTCATACTAAATGCTCAATATATGTTTCCCTCAACCCCTGGGGAGAGGAGGACACTAGATTACAGGTATGGAAATTGGCCATGTTACCTTGCCCCTGGAGAAGCAGAAAGTTACTTCCTGAGGTAATTTGCCCCAGAAGAATGAAGGCATAAGAATTCTGCTTCCCTCCACCCCAGATAGGACGTGGGAGCATTGATGGGGAGTAAAACCACAGACATATCAACCTTCCTGGAAGGATTGAAGTTAAATGATGAAGACAATCCTTCCTCCATCAGGACATTTTTGATGCTTTTTTGTTTTCTCTGCTTGCAGCTTGATTTGGTTTCATTTCACCTTCATAGTAAATATTCCTTTGCTTTTGAAAAGTATTATCCTTGTTTCTACTGTACAAAGAAAGGCATTTGTGTCTACCCAGGTTGGCTCAAGAACAAGATCAATGTGTTATGTACGTGTACCAACTCCCTATGATGAATGTAATCACTATGTACTACAAACATGTACTAGTTAAAAAACCATTTTTTAAAAAAGAACAAGCTCTCTGGGCTTGGATCTAGGTCACACTGACATCGCCAAATGCACCAAGGTCTGCGTTGTCGGTAAATAGGGAACCCACTATGTTGCCTCACTCTGGTAAATGGTGAAGAAAATTGAAATCGGCCAGTACCCCAAGTACACCTGCTCCTTCTATGGCAAGACCAAGGTGAAGAGATGGGCTGTAGGGATCTGGCACTGTGGTTCCTGCATGGAAACAGTGACTGGTGGTGCCTGAACCTACAATACCATTTCTGTGGTCAGCCATCAGTTAAGTCAGCCATCAGAAGACTGAAGGAATTGAAAGACCAGTAGAAGCTCTGCTACTTGAGACATTCCTTAGCCTATAATAAATGGGTTAATTTATGTAAACAAATAAAATAAAAATAAATTCTAAAAGAACAAAATCAAAGTGTCCTTTGGAGTCGGTATGGTAATATAGCTGGAGAACTCAGGGAAGCCAAGGAAACTGGCAGATGGAGAGGGGAAAGGTGGAGGTGATCAGGAAACTGGGATGACTCACCTGTCACCACAGGGGATTCCCCTACTACCTCTTCCAGGCTTTTTAAGTCTGACACAAAAGGCATTCAGTGCTCCAGGAGGTTAGAGATAGGGATATCTTCATGCCTTAGAAAAGACTGGGTAGTGGCAAAGTAGTTGTAGGAAGTTATTCCTAAATTTAGGAGCCAGGAAAACAGAAGTGAGATCTGAGCAAGTTGCTTGACCTCTCTGAGTACTCCCAAGCATGATGGTGGCACTATCTGGACCTCAAACCTCAGAGGGAAGTTGCGATGACTGATGAAGGGTCTGGCAGAGTAGGTGACTCAAGCACTTGGAGAAGGGCATGACACTCAGGATGTAGTGCCAGTAAATGATATTATTTGGATTTTGCTATATCCTACCGAAAACTAGGCTGGGCTACTCTAATCTTCCAAAGAAAATGTGTGGTGAAGGTAACTCTGATAGCCACTAAAGTTAGTCCATTCTGGGAAAAGAAAAAGGAGGGCAAAAGAGTTGCCTTATCAGAGAAGGCACAAATGGAGAGGAAGATCTGTTAGAAGAAAACTAGCTTACAATGTTTCTAGGAAATCATCTAGAGTGCCTTAATAGAAAGTCTAAATTTAACCTTAAAAAAACGAAAACAAAAACAAAAAAACTTCAGTGACTGTGTGAAAAAAAAAATCATCTTGTTTGCTGACTGTCAAATGTAAGATATTTATAATAGGAGTAAAAAAAGAGCTTTTAAAATAATGGTCAAGGTAAGGTTAAAAAAAAGGAAATCCCCATATTACTCATAATTCTTTTTTAACTGTGGTAAAACACATGCAACATAAAATTTACCATCTCTACCATTTTTTAAATGTATAATTCAGTCACATTAAACACATTCCTATGTGGTACACCTACCACCACCCTTCATTCCCAGAACTCTTCATCTTGCAAAACTGAAATTCCGAACCCATTATGCAATAACTTCCCATTTGTCTCCACCTCCAATTCCTTGTAACTACCATCTCACTTTCTCTATAACTTCTCTAAGCACTTTATACAATTGAAGTCACACACTTTGTTTAGTTTAGTTTAGTTTTTGTGACTGGCTCAAGTCACTCAGCAAAGTGGACGCACAACCTTTAAACTACATATAATTCAAAGTTATTCACAGAATGATTTATGGATATATGTCCTAATAAACATTTGCTTTGTTTTTTGTCTTTTTGAGACAGGGTTTCACTATGCAGTTCAGGCTGGCCTTGAACTCACTTTTTGGCCCAAGCTGACCTCAAACACAGCGATTCTCCTGCCTCAGTCTCCTGAGTACTAGGATTACAGGCACGCACCACCATGCCTGGCCATCGTAAATGTTTTAAGTAAAATAAAAATTCAAATTCTACCAGGCTGGCATGACCCAATACAAGTATCTATATACAATATAAGAAGAATGAGGTTGTCTTTTTCCACATCTGGAAGAGAGAGTGAGTATGGATGTAGTATCATCTCAACAAAATCCCAATGCAGCTTATGGAGCCAGGGACTTCTGCCCTGTTGAATTATTTTTGCACTGCTTTAACATAAGAGTTCAGAGAAGAGTGGACCTTAGGATTGACCACATTTCCCATTATGCTTTCTGTAGGGCCCATCCCATGTTATCCCTTCCCAGAATGTTCAGAGTAGCTCATTAATAAATAGGCAGGGAGCCACTTAGACAACTCATACTTACTGAGAACTTGTCATGTGCCACACACGGTCAGTAGTTTTAAATGGACAGTTTTAAAGAGGAAATTGAAGTGAATGACATAGTCACCTCTCATTGTGTCTATTTTTGTCTTTCTCAGATGTATTAATCACTTTTCCATTACCAGGACAAAATAACACAGACAACCTAAAGGAGAAAAGGTTATTCTGGCTCATAATTTCAGAGATTTCAGTGCATGTGGAGTCCAAGATAGAAACACCACGATGGAAGGGTATGGCAGCCAAGAAGCAGAGAACAGGAAAAGAGTCTGAGAGGAAAGTACTAGGGACCAGATATGGTCTCCATGGTCATACACCCCCACCCACTCAGATGCCCAGAAGTATTCTTTACTAATTTCCGAGGCATCCCTCAACTCAATCAAGTTGACAATAACAATTGACTGTCACACCTGATTATGATGCAGTTACAGAATTTGGATGGGCTGATCCTTTAGCTCTCAGAATGAACTTTGATTGGCTTAAATGAATCAGTAAGACTCACTACCCTGACCACAGTGATGGATTTGAGAATGGACAGTGACATAATTCCAACTAATGAGACCCAATCACTGGAGGTGAACCAAGAAGCACAAAATCTCAGACATTCTACATTAAAGATATGGCATCTTAGTATGAATTTATGGACAGTAGAATCTTGGGTGACATAATTCATGTTGTTCGTGATCTAGTTCACGAACTTCTCCTGAGGGCAACCCTGATTTGTGTCCAGTTATCTCAGCCAACCAATGCCCTTAATTGGGTTGGAGTTAGACTTTGTGCTACATATAACTTAAATTGCCCTAACTCATTGCTATCTACTGAATTGTTTTCCCAAAGTTCTACTAGTGAAGTCCTAATTCCCATGTGACAGTATTTGGAGATGGGGTGGTTGCAAATTAATTAGGTTTAGATGAGGTCATGGGGGGATAATCCTTCATGATGGGATTATTATCCACACAAGGAAAGATACTAGAAAGTTTCTGTCTGGCTTCTATAAGGATACAACAAAAAGGCAGTGATCTACAAGTCAGGAAGAGAGCCTTCACTGGAAGGTGACCATGTTATACCTAGATCTCATACTTCTAATATCTGAAACTAAGGAAAAGTTAATTTTCATTGTTTAAACTACCCAGTCTATCATATTTTGTTGTGGCAGCCAGACCTAACTAATGCACTGGCACAGACATCTTGAGATACATCCTCCAACTGAGTGGTTCAACTGAAGTCTGCTTTTACCCAGTGAGGGTGACTGAGCCTGGACTATGGCTCAGTCTTTCCCTAATCCTCTGTACATCACCCCTGGGAAAGTCAGCTCTTCTCATAAGTGCAGTTCTGATGGCCTCTATGCCCATGAAATGATCTTACCAATAAACTGCCTTAGGGTGCTGGGAAAATGGCAGCACACCTAAACAAATGAAGATGAAGAAAAAGGAGGAGAAGAGAAAAGGAGGACAGAAGAAGTAGGAGGTAGCAGGGTGAAGAATAGCACCTCTTAGCCATATCCCCAAAATAGCTGCCCATGCCATTGGATGTAATAAAATCAAGCAAGACAAAACAGAATAAAATCCAACCCAACAAAGCAATAAAAATGACACAGGACTTCAAAACAAGATAATAGGGAATTAACAATGGCTACCATCTTCAGAAAGAGATCCCCCCATAGATGCTACATTGCATATTGTTATCCTCTGAATAGATGATCAGACTACCAGCTTTAGACCTATAAAGTCAGTGAAACACTAAACACTACAAGCATTAAACTGTATTTTACCTCAATAGCTATCATTGCAGCCTGTGTTTCTCCAGATCAGCTGGTGGCTTACCCTGGGGTTGGGGGGGTGAGGGGGGTGTTGGCTCTTCTGGTCTCCCAGCTCGTGCACCAGAAGGGGCTGCTGTCTGGTCCTCCCCCCCCACCCCCAGCATCCCATATGTGGCACTGACTCACAGGAGGGTGTTACAGTTTGTATATAGATGGCCCCCTCAAGCCTCATGTAGTCATGGAAGCGGCTGAATCTAGCATTTGTGATTGACTCATTGTCTAGCACTGGGATTGGCGGTGTGAGTTCTGCACCCGCCCAGGGGTGGAGCTGACATACAATGTAAGGTTGGAATGGGGGTGTGTTTTGGTCTTTGGCGCGGTTGCTCTTGCCGCCTGCAGCTGCCATGAATGGCTGCCCCTCTTTGCTCTGGCTGCTGCCTTGAAGTGTTGTCTCTGTGCCATGCCACCTGCCTTGGAGCCAGCTGATTATGGACTGAAATCCACAGAAACTGTAAGCTAAATAAACCTTTCCTTGCTTCATTTTGGGTGTCAGGTGTTTGTCTCAGCAACGAAGAAAAAGTGACCAAGACAAGGAAGGGGCTTGCTCCTTTTGACTTCCTTTCCACTTTCTTGTTTTTTTTTTTTTTTGGCGGGACCAGGGATTGAACTCATGACCTCACGCTTGCCAGGCAGGTGCTTAGGCCACTGAGCTAGATCCCCAGCCCCTTGTTGACTTCCTAACTCAGTTTTTAACTCAGGTTCTTTTTTCCAGTACCATCCTTCTCTAGACATGTGACCTTGAACATTCACTTCCCTTTTATAAGTTTCTTTTCCCTTGTGAGTAAGGAATGATAATATCTCCTTAGCCTTTTTCATGGGGCTGTCAAGCTCCAAGGAGTTAATGTGAGGCAAAAGACTTAGGAGAACCAGAAAATCCCAATTCTTTGACCAGGTAGGGTCACATTAGTATTGTCCGAAGATCATTTTGAATGTTTGCCCAGCCTAGGTGACTCCATTCTTATACTAACCTCTCCTAGTTTTTCTGAATCCTTTTTATCCAACCCTTGTACCTGTGTAGTACAAGAGGAGTACAGGAGGCAAAAGCAATATGGACAGTCAGCTGTCAATGAGGGGGTAAGAGAGAAGTCATATTCTTATTCTCTTGTATCTCTACATCTGTTAGTTTTCCTCACTTCTACATCTTCCGTCTTCATTAAGTGACCTCAAGCTCCCCTGTTCTGGGGAATCTGAGCCTGTCCCTTACACTTGCCTTGTGAACAAATTACCTAAGACGTAGGACAGAACAGGAAAGAGAAGTTGGTTTCACCTTCAGCACCTGATTCATCTGTTGCTTGGAACACCGTATTAAGAAGTAAAAACTCCTCAGTGGGAAAGAGTATAGCAATCTACTGTGAGCATGGGAGGTGAGGACAGAAACACTTGTGCTATCGCTGGCTGTACTGATTTAGAGGTCTATATTGAATCAACTCTATTAAATGCAACAATTATTGAAAGCTGGAAGGTTTTCAGAAAATTTCAAATGGACTTTTTCTCATTGGGATCTTAGACTGCTGGGGCATTTACAAAATCAGTTAATTATGGCTTAAGTTTTATTTTTTGGTAATATGAAAGCTTAGCTCCTTATCTGTGGTATGATTGGCTTGGTTAACTATACGGCAATATCAGTTTCTTTTTCCCCAGATAAAATTGTATCAACTCCATTCACAAACCCTGGGTGTATCATAATGATTTAAATTTGTTGAAATCCAGAAACTTCTGGAATGTTATTGCTTGACCTGAGTCCAGCATGTCAATTGAATCCAAGAGCTGCTGTGGATGCAAACACGGAGTGATGATCTAAGATAAGAGATTGATTGCAGGGAACAACAATTAAAAAAAAAAACTTGGTAATTGAGAAGTTGAGAATCACTAGTCTAATAACATATGCTGTTAATCTTAATATTCTCCTTCAAATACTACCCTGAATTTCCGGAAAGTCTATGGTTTTCAAATTGTGATGATTATGTCATGAGTTTACTTCAAAATGCCCATCTCTATTTCAGAATGAATTACTTAAGACTTTAGAAATAACAAATACTTTCTATTAAATAATTAAATGTCTTTTGTTATAGAATTCTAAAGGCTGTATGCACTGCTGTGGAATTCTAAAGGGTAAGCTTTTAGGAATTTAGTGTGCCACTTTGGTGTTCTCAGTGTGCTGGGAAGGCTGTCAGTGAAAGGCTCGGCTGGTGTTTAAAGACCTCCGTCTGCTCTTTAGGCAACCAGACTGTCTTGCTGAGTGGAGGGTGTTTGTTTCATGTTGGTGATGTCCTAATGTGCCTCGGCACAAAGCTACACATAACTGCAAAATACCTAGTTATTGAATATTTTGATTTTCTGGGTTGTGTTTTGTTTTTCTGGGTTTGTTTTAGGGCCCTTCCTTCCTTCTTTCCTTCCTTTCCTCTCTCCCTGTCTCCCTGTCTCCCTGTCTCCCTGTCTCTTTCTTTCTTTCTTTCTTTCTTTCTTTCTTTCTTTCTTTCTTTCTTTCTCTCTCTCTCTCTCTCTCTCTCTCTTTCTCTCTTTCTCTCTTTCTCTCTTTCTCTCTTTCTTTCTTTCTTTCTTTCTTTCTTTCTTTCTTTCTTTCTTTTTCTTTCTTTTTTGTTGTCATCAGTATGGAGTATTAAACCCAGGGCCTTTGCTCTAAGCTAAATTCCCAGCCCTTTGTTTGATTGATTGTTTGTTTTTATTTTGAAATAGGGAGTTGGCACTTTCCTAAGTGCCCAGGTTGGGCTCAAACTTGCAATCCTCCTGCCTCACTCTCCCACAATGCTGGGGTTACAGGCATGTGCCACCATGGCCAGCTCCTTCCATTTTTTTTTCTCTGTCTTAAGCTTCCCTTGCAAAAGAAATTTTGCATTTTAAGTAATTTTCCATTTTAAGGCCCTTTTAACAAACAAACAAACAAACAAACAAGCAAACAAACAAACCTTGGAGAGTGACACAGTGAGCCCTGGGGAGGAAAGGAACAGATCAAGAGCCGAAAGCCTCTCCTAAAAACAATGGAAAGGTGTTCTGTAATAAGGGACCTTTCCAGTGATACTTTTTGATCCGCACTTTTTTTTTCTTTTTATCTTGAAATTTTCCTCCCTCTCGTCACACTTCTCTCCTTTCACACTCCTGGCCTCTTTTCTAAATTCATGTTTTTCTTCTGGTCTCTTCCAATTTCCCTTTGATTCTCTTGCTTCTTTCCTCCTTGTTATGGTTTAGATCTAAAATCCCCACCTCCTAGTCTCCTAGTCTCATGTGTTTCAAAGATTATTGGATCATGGGAATCCTACACTCATCAGTGGGTCATCTCTGCAATGAGAGAAAGTAACTAAGAAACACTAGATCCATGAAATGCACTGTGGAAAAATAAAAAAGATGAAGGAGAGGGGCTACATTTATGTTAAATAAGCTCAGGAAATACTGTAGAAACTTCTTAGAGATCCAGCATGCCCTTTAGCACTCACAGATTTTCAGAAGTTCTGTTACAAAGAAACTGGTCAGACATAGTTGATCCCAGTGTTCTCAAAACCTCTTGGCTTCAGTGTCTTTTCTCTTCAAATAAATGAATGTCACTGAGGTTACATTTTGGGAAACTGTGATAGATCTTCTTGTCCTGCCCTACTCTGAGGCCTCTGAGCACTTCCATTCACACACAACCCTGATGTTAAAGAGTTTTCTCACTTTCTGACTCTTTCTTCAGGCCATGCCAGCCAGGGTCTCCTTTTGTTTTTTTTGTCAGTTCCCTTCCCTGCTCAGTACTGTAGCTGCATGCCATTTGCAAAATCTATACTGCTCACTTCTCCTATTAAATGTTTAAGACTGAATGCTCTTTTCCCCCTAACAAATTATCAAAGATGGTTTTTGGAGAATATTATGCTGTATGGCAGAAGTGCAGAAGACGAATACTTTGGTTCTCTGCTGGTTGTAATATAAATCAGTACGATCATTCTAGAGGGCAATTTGGCAATATGTAATGAAGCCTTAAATTTCTGTCTTTTGACTTTATCCTGAAAAAATAATTGTAGAGATAAGCAAAGATTTAGCTACTGGTAATTTTTTTTTTTTTACTAGAGTGTTGCTTATAACAGCAAAAATTTGGAAACAACCCCAATGTCCAACAAGGGGAGGCTAGTGGTATATACTGTGGCACATTCCTATGATAGAGTATTGTGCAGCTCTTGAAGAGTACAGATTTAGGAGCATATTTATTGGCATAAAATGGTTACCCCAAGTTAACTCTATGTAAAAAAAATATATATAGGTATAGGGTCAGCCCATTTCCTCAAAATACTATGAGTGTGATATATTCATATTAACATGTAAAAATCATGGAAAGAATAGTCACCAAAATTTGGCAGCAATTTCTCTTACTGGGTAAGCTCATTTCAACTTCTTGTTTATCTGTGCTTTCTGATTTCTATATAAAAAGCATGTGCTAATATATCCTGTTCATTAAAAAAAAAAAAGCATGTGCTTTTTGTATATTGAAAGGAAATAGAAAAAGTAACAAAAATGGTTGGTGATCATTCACAAGCTTTGTTACCATTTGAAGTTCCAGTTTACTCCAAATAGGGTCCTGTACACACCAACTGGGACTTCTCTGTCTCTTGGGGGATAAGTGCTCCATGAGGAAGGTCAAAGAGAATGTCAACCTTCCTTTTGCTATCTGAGGAAATCTGGATATAAGAGCCAGCTTCTGGATTGTGATGGTGCAATTTACTGAGGGAAAAGAAAAAAAAAGGTCAACACACACCACCATCTATTTATTTAATATTAAAAATAATATTTCACTGAGTTTGGCTGGCGTCAGTTCGACCAGTTAGTCATACAGGAATTCAAACAAAAGCAGTCTTGGCCCTGGGCCAGGGTGTTGGTGCTGGGTGGTCTATGTCAGTCCTTAGCTCAGACTAGCTCCTAGGCTGCTTGCAGACCTGCTTAGGGTTGGGAAGATGATGTATTCATTTATTTATCAGAAATGTTTTAACAGGAAATGCTAATCGTTTGCATTTAGGGAGAACTGCCCCGAGACAGCTGGCGCAACCCAGCAGACGTTACTGGGGAGACTGCTGCTCTTTGCCTTGGGGTCGAATCAGGGCCTGTTAGGAGAGTCTACACTAGAACATAGCACATCAAGTTAGCTCAAAATATCCTGGTTGCTTTGTGTGATGACAAAAGAGAAAGGAACCAACTCATTCTTTCCATTGTTCCCCTCTCTGTTGTCATAGTTTTTTTTCCTTGGGAACCTAAAATTGTGTTTTTTGCTGTGGCTGTGAAGCAGGTGTAGGTTCTTTAGGAGTGAACAGGCCCATCAGGTCATGAAGCACAAAAATCTCCAGCTGGGGTTATGGCGCCCAGAAGAAAGCAGCACATGTAATTTGAACCCACTTGGAGTGTGACTGTGGGCTGGTGGAGTCGCGTGTGGGTTCAGGGGTTATTTAAGTAGGAGAATGTGTGAAAGATAAGTGTTGGCAAGGGATCTCAGGCATATGCACAAGCTCCAGGCTGCATTCCACTGTTAGATCACATTCATGCGTAATTTTGTGGCATCCAAGAAAATGATATGAAGAGAGGAGGATACCTAGGCACTAATGCAGGTTTGTGTTTTTTTAAAAGTCCTCTTGAAGCTGTTTGAAATAATGCAGAATTTCACTCACGGGGGAAGGGCGTGGGGAATGGGTCTAACCCAGTCTGGCACGACAAAGTGCTGTTCCTGTGTTTTCAGATAACAATGGAGGTGAAGCCTGACCCTGGAAACCGGTCAAGATTCCTAGAGATAAACCCTTAGGCAGCAAGAACACTGTCAATGAAAAGAAACTGACCTTTCGCCTCTTAAGTCACAAAATTCCCACAAATGCTGTGTCCCTGGTCGGCTCTGGCAGGACTCACCACCACAGCCCAGACCCCGACGCCACTTTGTAAACAGCATGAAGGGCACTGCTGGAGCCTTGAGGAAGGACGGTGCTAGAAGCACTGTGGGAGCATCGACTCTTGCACCTCAGAACTCAGAATGCCTCTTTTTCTTCTATAGGGTACCCTTTCTCTCAGCTCATAAAGTTAGGAGAGAGCCCTTCAAATGGTTTTCTTCTGGTGGTGTGGCCTGCTGCTCCTGAGGGACCTCATGTGAGCCTTTAATTGACACATATGGGGTCCAAGACCTGAACCAAGAGCCTCTGGAAGGACTGTGGTGCCCTCAGGACATGATGCAGGAAATCTCAGGGCAAGGAGAATAGAGGACTTGCTGGGACAGAGAAGAATGGAGTCAGAGGAGAGAAGAGAGAGGTGCTATGATTGGTCCCCTCCAAAATTGATACTGGAGTTTAATCCCACTGAGAAGTATTGATGGGTAAATACTCAATCTCACTGTGGTATTTAGAAGTCAGGTCTTCAGGAGGTGATTAGGATAGATAAAATCATCAGGTAGAACCTTGCAATTAAATCTGATGCTTTTCTGAGAACAGTGAGGCACCAGAGGATATGTTCACACGCATGCTCCCTGCCTCATTGCCTGGCCTCAGGACTCTGCCAGCAAGGCCATTACCAGACGTGGCCCCACAATCTTAGACCAAAACCACGAGCCGGATTAAACTTCTTTTGTGTTAAGAGCAACAAAAAATTGGCTAAAACAAAAATTGATAACAGTAGGAAAAGGTTAAATTGAAGCTAGAAATCCATTGAATATCTTGTTCATGGTCCAAAATTAATCTCTTTAAACCTGAGTTTCCTCAGAAAAAGAGGGAGAGAAAAAGATAGAGATTATGAATATTGGAGTTTCTGGACTTTAAATCTGATAAACTAGGAGTTTTTTCTCTGACAACTGTTTGTTACACAACCCACAAAACCATTAAGCACCACATAAGTCTCTCAAACAATGGTTCTCAACCTTGGCTATACATAAAATCACTTGGGGGAGCTCTAGACAATGTTAATGCATGAATTTCATCCTTAGTTATTGACAGAATTGGCCTGGATGACACCAGGACATGAGGATTTCTTTCTCATTTTATGAATTCTCCTGTCAACTCCCAGCCTAAAATGTAGATATTTTGTAAAGTTCTGCCTGTAACCCTCACATCTCTTTATATTTCTTCTCTTGCTACTCATTCTCAGTTTATCAGCTATTACTTCTTTGGAGGCAGTGACTCATATAATCATCTTTCTTTTGTCCATGTATACCTGGGACCAACTCATATTTGGCCCCAGATTTAATATCGAGTTCCCAAAGCTTTTCCATGTCTTGGCTTCCCTCTTTATTGGTGCATCTTCCATTGTTTTATCATCAAGGCTCAAAATCTTAGTGTTTTCTTCATGTGATGAATTTTTAAATGTATTGATAGTACTCCTACCCTCCCTTCTGCTCATTCATAAAGAGAATATTGTCTTTGATAGCTTGGCTAAGCTTGCCTTCCTAAAAGAATTTTGCCTAGCCAGGATTGGTGGTGTTACCTTGTAGTTCCAGCTCTCAGAAAGCTGAGGCAGGGGCTAGGGATTTAGCTCAGGGGCCTAAGCGCCTGCCTGGCAAGTGTGAGGTCATGAGTTTGATCCTTGGTGCTGCAAAAAAAAAAAAAAAAAAAAAAGCTGAAGCAGGAGAATTACCTTGAGTTTGAGGCAGCTTGGACTGCATAGTGAGTTCAAGGATAACCTGAACTACACAGTGAAACCCTGTCTCAAAACAAACAAACAAACAAACAATCCACAGAATTCTGGCTATTTCAGGACAATAGTTAGGCTTCATGAAGAAAACTTTAGAACTGTTCTTAAAGTTTAAGAAATGTATGCCGCTGGGGATCTAGCTCAGCGGTCTAAGTGCCTGCCTGGCAAGCGCAAGGTCGTGAGTTCAATCCCCAGTACCGCACAAAAAAAAAAAAAAAAAAGAAAGAAATGTATGCCTTTTAATGTTTGATATTCTCAGAGAATGTAAAGTAAATTTTTGAATCAATTTCAAAATAGTTCAGATGTTAGACTGTACATCAGTTCATTGTTGGTTTGAGACTGAGCCATGTGGATGTCTGGCTTACATTTGGGTTATGCACAATACCATCTTTCTCATTTGCTATTTAAAAATATTGAAAATCCTGTAATTTTTTGCCCTCTAGCCATATCACTCTCTACTGTCCAACAACCTCATACTCTCCAGTTAGACTACCTACTTTTATACAAAGCATCTCAGAATTTTTCCTTTGGACTCATTCCACTTCCTACATCCAGAATCGCTGCTCATTTCCATCATTTGAAATTCTCTCTATGATTCAGAGCCCAGCTCAAATTCTACCTTCAAAGGAGGCCTTCCTATGATATTCCACATATTCTACATCCCTTCCTGCCCTTGCATATGCAAGTCTCCATAACAAGAATGACCATGATAATTCTAGTAGCTAAAATTTATATCATGCTTACTGTGTCCAGGCATTGTTTTAAGTATTTTGCTTGCATCATTTTATTTAGTTATTGTAACAACCCTTGGAGGTAGTACTGTAGAAAACCAGGACAGGGATGCCAAGCAATTTTTTCAAGGTTACCCAGTTATAACTGTCACAGATAAGAGCTGAATCCAGGCTCTAGAATCTGCATAGGACACTTACACTTTAACAGCTCTGTACATGCCTGAAATAGCCTCGTCGTTGTTCTATGTCTACAGGAAGTTTCCATTTGTTACTGCTTCACATTTTGCACCTCCCCCTGCTCAACACTATCAAATAAATATGTGCTTCACTGTTGTCAGATTTACAGAGTTACTTAACGGTCCCACTGGTATCCAAGAAGGTATCAGCATGTGCATGATCCAGATTTTGACTTAGAGAGATCCACTTTAGATTGAAGTCTTCAGGGACACTTAGCCTAAGAGCAGGGAACATATGTTTATAAATTTTACCTTTGAGTTTCATCTTTTTCCTCATAATGTCTTTGACGTGTCATCTGTAAAGCAAACCACAGAATGGCCATACTTGAGTGAGGCAAAGATTTAATGCTGCTGCTCTGGTTCAAGTGGCTATACCTAGAACTATGTCTGTGTTTTAGCAGTCATTGTGAAGTACACATAAAGTGATTTACTGCACTATGGTTTATATTCTCATTCAGCTTGTTCTAACATCTCTTTGCTACTAAAGCAAAGAGCAATGTAGTTGGCCAGTAACAGTTTTCAGGTGAATAAAAATATTATTTGATTTGATAAATATGTAAATCAATTATTTTAATTCCATAAAATACACAAGTAACTTTAAGGATAGAAACATGCTTTTAAATTTAAATGTAGACATCTACTTTGAGCCGGGATGGAGTAGTGGATTGTTCACTCTCCAACCTGAAATAAAAAAATAAATTGACAAAATATATTAAACAACAGTTTGAAAGACACTGGGTAACAGAAGAACAGTGATACATGAGAGATATGAAACAAATGAAGTAAGTACTACAGTTTCCCCAGAGAATTTCCAGGCCACAGCACAAAGAGAAGTAACCCATGAGTTGAGAGTCTAGTGAGACCAAGGATGCTGGAGTTCTTTTTTTTTTTTTTTTTGCGGCACCAGGGATTGAACTCACGACCTTGCGCTTGCCTGGCAGGCGCTTAGACCGCTGAGCTAGATCCCCAGCCCTGTTTTTGACACAGGGTTTCACTATGTCATTCAGGCTGGCCTTGAGCTCACTTTGTAGCCCAGGCTGGTCTCGAACTCGAAACGATCCGCCTGTCTCAGCCTCCCGAGTGCTGGGATTACAGGCGTGAGCCACCACGCCCGGCTGGAGTTCTTAGTACAGAGTATAAGAAAGAACAGATCAGCACAGAAACAGGACGTTCTGGAGCTTTTCAGAGAGCATCCACTCAAGAATTCATCTGGGAGCACGATGGTACACACCTGTAATCCTAGCACTCAGGGGGCTGAGGTTGGAAGACTGTTGAGAGTTCAAGGCCAGCCTGAGCTACATAGTAAAAACCTATCTCAAAAATAAATAAATAAATAAATAAAAAATAAAAAAAGAATTCATCTGAGGACTGGTCAGTACATACATATGCGGAAACTATCAGAGGCAAGAGAAAGAATTATCCAAAATTATTAGAGATGATAGACACTCATACAGGCTGGGGAGAGTGTCTCTCCCGAGTTGGAAAACTCAAGATTCACGAGGGGTACAATACACAGCAAGGTATGATCTAAGAGTAAGCACTAATTAATCTTAGCCTGAATATTGGTCTAGTTCTGCCTAACAAATCTTAAAAATAAGACCCAAAATGTACAAACTATTTCCAAGTGATTTAACCAAATCACATAGAAGAAAGCTTCAGAATATTTTTAGGAATACAGTAATACCCAGAACCCAGCACCCAATAAAATGAAATTCAAATGCTTAGAATCAAATTATCAAGCATTGAAAAAGCACAAAAGGCTGGGCATGGTAGCACAGGCCTTTTATCCTAGCAGTCTGAGAGACTGAGGAACAAAGGATCAACGGTTTGAACCCAACCTGGACAACTTAGTGACTTAGCAAGACCTGTCTCAAAGTCAGTGGAGATGTAGGTCAGTGAGAAGCTCCTAGGCTCAGTCCTCAGTACCACACACACACACACGCACACACACACACACAGAGCAATAAAATACAATCCAATTCATAGCTAGGAGATAAAAGAATCCTTGACATTGATAGATTTGGAAAAGAAGATCTTAAAAGTGTTACAGTAACTTTACATATGTTCCAAAATTTAAGTAGAGACATAAAAGATTATATACATGTTTAAATACCATTTGTTTTATTTCTAATTACACGGTTAGAAAGAACATATTTGAAAAAATGAACTTTCTAGAGAGACAGTGTTTCTTTTCCCAGATATTTTGGCATTATGTTAATAGACTTATTTATTATAGTTTTGCTTTATGTCCTATTATGTGTTTTGTTATGATTTTTTATCGTGCTAAAAATACATATAACTTGCCATCCTAACCATTTCTCACTGCATAATTCAGTAGTGTTAAATATACTCTACTCACATTGTTTTGAAACCAATTTCCAGAACTTTTCCATCTTGCACAACTTGCGTTGTACAACTTTCCATTCCCTTCTCTTCTCAATCCCTGAAAGCTACCATTCTACTTTATATTTCTATGAACTCAATTTATGTATATTTCATATAAGTGGAGCCACGTAATATTTGTCTTTTTATAGCTGGCTTACTTCATTGAATATAACATCTCAAGGTTCATGCATGGTACAGCATGTATCAGACTATCCTTTCATTTTAAGACCAAATAATATTCCATCGTACACATAGACCACATTCTGCTAATGGATATTTGGGCTGCTTCCACTTCTTGGCTATTGTGAACAGTGCTGCTATGAACACTTGCTATGCAAGTATTTTTGAGACATTCTTGTTACACTGGTACCTCAGTACTCTTTACTAATTGGTTCCAGGAGACATGACAAGTATCAAAAATGAAAAATACCAAGCATATTGTTTTGGCTGGAAAGGGTAATGAGTCATTAGGCACTCGACACAGACAAGTTCTAGCCTGCACGTCAAGAACCAAACAAACAGCATCAGAACAAAATTTTCTCCTGAAAATGTGTCAAGTACCAAATTTGATTATTTTCAAAGCAGTCAGGTACTGAAGTATAACTGGAATTCTTTTAGATCTGTACCCTGAAGTGAAATTTCTGTATTACATGGTAATTGTTTTTTTTTTTTTTGAGGAATCATCACCATATTATTTTCCATAGCGGCTACATCATGTTACATTTCCACAATCCTTACACAAAAGTTTCAGTTTCTCCACAGCTTTGCTAAAAATAGTTATTGTTCATTTGTTCGCTTGCTTTGATTTTTCAATCAGATTTTATTGGTACATTTTAGATATACATCATGATCAATTCATCATAGAGAATTTGTACCTGTACACGACACAACACAACTTGAGTCTTTTTTCCCCATCCCACACCCTCCTGTCACCCGCTCTTCCCCTTCCCATTTACAAAAGCTTTGTTTCTATTTTTTTCCTTCTTTTCTCACTTTTGTTTACTTTTCCCTTCTTTCCTTTCCCCCTCCTCCCTCACTTGTCTCCATCCCCATTTAAACAATAGGAAGAAAATGTTCATTTGTTTATTTTTTATAGCATTCATCCTAATGGGTATGCTGTGATGCTTGTGGCTTTGACTTGTATTTCCCCAATGATTCATGATGTTACCATTTTTTCCTATGCTTGTTGGTCATCTGTGTAACATCTATGGACATAAGTCCATTTGACTCTTTTGCTCATTTTTTCTCACCTTATGGTGCTGGGGACTGTATTCAGGGCCTTGTAACTACTAAGTATGCACTCTACAACTGATGTACATCCCTATCCCCTTTTATTCTCTTTTTTTTTTTATTGCTCCACCTCTCTATTGTTGAAATCACAGGCAATTCAAAGTGACTGTCAATGAAGTTTCTGTTAAAAGATCTTCCAGCAGACTGCCTCAGTTTTATGATTAAACAATATTGCACTTTAAGATTAACCTTCAGGATTCTCGTCAAAGAAGGCAAGTACTGTTCCATCTGTGCTTCTTAGACTAAAAGCAGAAAACTACTTTAAAAACCAATACTTCAGCTGGGGATTTAGCTCAGTGGCCTAAGCACCTGCCTGGCAGGCATGAGGTTGTGAGTTCGATCCCTGATGCTGCAAAAAAAAAAAAAATACTTCAGGGTACAGTAACATAATAAAGTACCTATTTTAGAATCCTAGAGGTTACATTGTAAGAAACTCTTTGGCCTATAATTAGTATAAAGTGTACATAGTATTTTTCGTTTCAGTGGTCCAAGATGCAAAGGTTTCCAGATACAATTTTGTTTTCTAATACTGCTCCACGTGGGATGTCAATTCTGTCACCATGATTTGCAATGATGATAACTGTTCCCTTTAATGAAACATTTTTGCCAAATGTCGCATCTCCTGAAACTGTGAGGTGATCCAATTCAAGCATATCTTGGATCACTTTCAAATCTTCTTAGATAGTCTTGAACCTTTGTAAATGAACTGCCTAATTTAACCAAGGGCACTGTAGGAAATTCCCATTTTTCACTCATCATCAGAGATCCTGCGTTAAAGCTATAGAGGTTTGACATCACAAGCAAGAGATCTGATATAGTTTTTACAGGAAGAAAATGGCTTCTTGGAACATTAATACCTAAGGAATTCTCAAAACTTAATTGCAGCTCCTACTGCAGTTTCTAACTGAATGACATTCAGGCCTCCATCCAAAGTCTTTGGATTCACAATGATTTCCATGTCAATGGTATTCTGTTCCTGCAGTCTTTTAACTGCTGCAAGAGAAATCCATAGGTTGTTTGTGTTAAATATTTTAAATTTTGATACAGACTTGAACTCATTGACGTGTGCTTTTGGCACTTGAGCGATTTCCACCAGTCCGTTTTCCTTCATACTGAGTGAGTGTCCCACCCTTTACATTTGCACGTGTTTTAGTTGTGACTTCCATGACGAATTCACAGTGTTTTCCACTGGGTGCATTCATTAGATGATTAAGAATGTAAAAGGTTCACTGTGGCACCCAGATTATCAATGTTAGACACAAAAATATATTCTTTGCCTTCTGCTATAAAGGTGTCTAGCAAACCAGAGTTGTAGAAACTGGCGTAGATATCACCATGACCTGGAGGGTACCAAGCTTCTGTGTTTTCCCCTGAGATACATCCTTGGCTACAGGAAGTAAAGATTCTTCATTAATCCTTGGGTACCAAGGGCTGGGGATCTAGCTCAGCAGTCTAAGTGCCTGCCCGGCAAGCACAAGGTCATGAGTTCAATCCCCGGTGCCGAAAAATAAAAAAAAATTTAAAAAAAATCCTTGGGTACCTGCTTTGATTGAAAGTGTAGATTTTCACATGACAATGATTGTACTTCTGTAGTATTTTTTTGGTATCTTCATCCATGTTAAAAGAGTTCATTAAAACAAGAGGAACACCTGTATTGTAGTTTTTGTTCAAATGTTCAAGTTGCTGAACGGTCAGATCCAAAAAGGTATTCTCATTCCTCACACCTATCACACTTTTAGGACCTTTGCAGCCCATGCTGGTTCCTAAACCACCACTGAGTTTCACCACCACTAGCTTGTCCAACACAGGTGATATATTATCAGGCAAGCCTCTGGCCTTTATATTCTCATATAGTTGAATCAAATCTTCTGGAGGTCTCTGGATTTTCCCCCAACCACAGAAGTTCCTTTTTCTTGCAAAAATCTATGAAATAGTTTCCGAAATCCATCAAGATCTTTTTTAGTGTACTCAAATTCATGTGAGGCTGCAGTGGTAAGTATTTTTTCTAATTCCTTCTTCACAGATAATTCTAGCTCTTGTCTAATGACTTCTTGGAATTGAGAAGCGCCATCTTGAGACATTGCTTTGCTAAGATCTTCCTTTCTTCTTTTAGCAGCTGAGAAACTCTTATTCCCATTTTTAAATTGGGTTATCTGAGGGTTTTTTGTTGTTGAATTGTAAGGGGAAGGCATACTTTTTTTAAAAAAAATCCAAATTAAATTTTTAGACATGAAAACAATGTGTGAGCTGAAAAGTACACTGGATGAAATTAATAGCAAATTAGACACAGCAAGATTAGTGACCTTGAAAATATGCAATAGAACTATCCAAAATGAAACAAGAAAAAAATGTAATAACTTAAAAACATGGTGATGCACGCCTGTCATTCCAGCACTCTGGGACACTGAACAAAAGGATCACAAACTTCCTTCCCATCTGGACAACTTAGTGAAACCTCGTCTCAAAATTAAAAAGACTGGAGATGTAGCTCAGTCTGAAGTCTATGGGTAAAGTCCCCAGTACAACACACACATACACGCACAAAAGAGCACTAGTGATATCTAGAACATCATCAAGAAGCCTAATACATAAGTAATCGGAGTCCTCTAAGGAAAGAAGAAAGGTCCAAAAATATATTTTATAAATAATGCTCCCAAAAATCCAAACATTATGAAAACCCATAAATCCAAGAATTTCAGTAAACCTCAAACAGAAGTCTCATCATAAACAAATTGATCAAAGAAGGGATAAAGAGAAAATGTTCAAAGTAGCCCAAAAAATAAAGAAAAGAAGGAAGAAAGACACACTGTCTCCAGAGGAACAAAGACAGATTGACAGTACATTTCTTTTTTTAAATAATGCAAAAGAAAAATTAAGGGAGCAACATCACTGAACTATTGTGGGAGTTTACCAACCGAGAATTCTGTACCCTGTAAAAATATCTTTCTAAAGCAAAGGCTGAAAGAACTCATCATCTGCAGATCCATATTAATAAAGTTATTTTACAAAGTCCTTCAGG
Source organism: Cuniculus paca (assembly GCA_004365215.1). Lineage (NCBI taxonomy): Eukaryota > Metazoa > Chordata > Mammalia > Rodentia > Cuniculidae > Cuniculus > Cuniculus paca. The sequence goes on along the minus strand of RJWT010003817.1, from coordinate 6,291 downwards.
TATAAGAAAAATGACAATAAATGCAAATATAAGTCTACAGAATGCATTTAAAAAGTCGGAAATGGTAACTACGTAAGTGAACATATGTATTATCATCTTAAAATCTCTTTGAAAGCTAATTGATCAAACAAAACCAATAACAGTGAAGTATGGAGTTTATAACACATGTGCAAGTAAAATGTATGGCAACGATAGCGCAAAGATCGGGAAAGGAAAAATGAAGGCACACGAATACCAGTTTCTTATACTGTACATTGACTGGTGCAGCCTAACTTGAAGGAGATGTATATTATAAACCCTAAAGTAACCATTAAAAAGAGTAGATAATGAGCCAATAATAGAAACAGAATGGAATCATATTAAAAAAAGAAGACAAAAAAAAAGAGGAAAGGAGTATCAAGAAGAGATGGGACAAAAGCAACACATTGTAAAATAATAAATTTAAACCTAGTCATAAAATAGCACCACTAAGAATCAATAGTCTAAACACCTCAATTAAAATCAGAGTTCGTCAAATTGGATTTGATTAAAAAAAAAAGCAAGACCCAAATACATGCTGCTTATAATAAATGGATTTCAAATATAAAGAAACAGATGAAAAGTATAAGGAAAGGTATGCCATGCTTCCATTTATCAAAGAATAGACTTCAGAACAAAGAACATGATCATGGATAAAGGAGGCAAGTTGCTGAAAGAACATAACAATCCTACACTTTTGTGCATATAATATCAGAGCTTCGCAATGCATGGAGCAAAATTGACAGAACTTCAAGAAAATATGCACAAACTGGACAAAAAATACTTGACATTTAAAAACCCCTCTCTCAACATTTCATAGAATTAAGTAGAAAGAAAATTAGGATATAGAAGAGTTAAACAACACTATCAACCAACCTCACCTAATTGATGTTTATACGACACCCCACACAACAGCAGAATCCACGTTTTTGTCATGTACACATGGAATATTTACCAAATTTGTTCACCCACACACCAGTTTAAATTTTTAAAAATTCAAGTCATACCAAGTATGTTCTCCGGCAACAGTGGAATTAACATTAAAACAAAACAAAAAAATCTGGAAAATCCCTAACCGTTTGGAAATCAATTGACAAACTCTAAATAACTCATGAATCAAATAAATCAAAAGAGAGATTAGAAAATATTCTTAGCTGAGAGAAAATGAAAACACACATCAAAATTTGTGGGATATGCTAAACCATTCTTGGGAAATTTACAGCACTAAGCGTCTGTATTAGAAAAGAAGAAAAGTCACAAGTCAATGATTGAAATTATTGGTGGATTTCAGCTTCCACTTCAAGAAACTAGAAAAAGCAAAGTAAATTAAACCTAAAGGAAATGGAAGTTATGAGATAATAATGGAGCAGAAATAGACCAAATAGAAAACAGAAAAATAGAGAAATTAATGAAACCAAAAACTGATTCTTTGCAAAGATCAATAAAAATAGAATAAAGCTCTACCTAGACTGGTCAGAAAAAAGAAAAGATAAAAATTGCTAATATAAGTAATGAAACATGAGACTTTATTATATATTTTACATTTGTTAAAAGAATAATGAGGGAATATTATGAAAAAGTAATGCAAATAAATTTAACAAGTTACATGAAATGAGAAATCCCTGTCATAAAGTACCAAACCTAACAAGAAATACAATAGCATTTTATGTAGTAGAGAATAGCCTTTATATACCAGAGAAATTGAATTTGTAGTTAATACCTTTCTATAAAGAAAACTCCAGCTAAGATGACCTCACTGGTGAATTCTACCAAACATTTTATGAAAAAAAAAATACCAATTCTACACTAGCTCTCCCAAGAAAGTAAAAAAGTTAGGACTATTTCCCAACTCATTATATGAGGCCAGAACTACCTTGGTTCGATAAAGACACTGAGTAAACCACAAGGACTGAGGATATAGCTTAGTATAGAATACTCACTTAGTATTGGATTCAAATCCCAGCACCAGGTTAAAAAAAAAAAGATAACCGAAATTTACAGATCAGTGTCCTTTATGAATCTAAGAACAAAATTTCTAAATGAAATTTTATCAAAATAAATACAACAATATTAAAAGAGTAATACACTATGACCATTTGGATGCAGTCTAGAAATGCAAGGTTGGTCTCACACTCAAAACTTTGTGTAATTTAGCATACTAATTGAAGAAAAAAATGAAAGCCATATAAACATCTCTACAAATGTACACAAGTCATTTAACAAAACCCAACATTCAGTTCTAACACTGCTTTTGGAATTCAACGAATGAAAATAGTCAAGAATGCCCTCAACCTTATTTTGTAGAAAAAAAAATCTCTGAAAGATTTACAGCTAAGACAAATACTAATGAAAGAATGAATGCTTTCTCTCTACATCAAGAATGTGACAAAAATATGCATTCTTATCACTCCTACTCAACAATACACCACCGATTTTTTTAAGTCCAAAGTGGAAAGGAAGAGGTAAAACTATCTTTTTTCACAGATGACATTATTCTCTATGAGAAAATCCTACATAATCTCAAAAAAAAATCCTGGAACTAATAAATAAGTTCATCAAATTGCATGATACAAGATGAATATGCAAAAAAATTGTATTTCTATACAATAGCAATGAACAATTGCAAATTGAAATTAAAGTGCCATTTATACGAGCGTGAAAGAAATAAAATGTTTCTGTATAAGTTTGACAAGAGATGCAAAAATTATACACTTCAAACTATAAAGGATTGTTGAAGGAAATTGCGACTATAGATAGATAGGTAGATAGATAGATAGATAGATAGATAGATAAATTCTCCCTTTCCTGATGCTCCAAAGACGGAGTCCCAGACAAACCTGAGTTCCACTTTCCCTTTCCACCACCAGAAAAGGCCTCCAGGTGGAGCTCTTTCATTCGATTCTTTAGCTATTGTCAGAAATGCCCATTTTACTGTTTCTAATTTCCTCTCAGCTGAGGAAACCTCCCCACAAGTTTCAGGACTTCAATTAGAATCCTCTTTAATCTGAGGAAGATATCACAGGAAGCATGTTAAATACACAAGCCAGATGAGTTAATCAGATTGAGTCCTTCCCTTATTTCAAGTATCCCATGATTCATTGTTATCTGTCTCCTGGCTTCTCCAGCTTCCCTTCAAGCTCACTGTGATTCTGCTTAAAATGACTTTCCCAACTTCCCCCACCATAGGTTGGATGTTCCCCCATTCTTCAGTGAAAATTCCTCCCCACTCAAGCAATGCATGCTCACAGAATTATCCCTCAAATAGTTTGACATCTGGACACAGAAGAGAGTAGAATGTTTTAGGGAAAAAGTCAGAACTCAGCATGCTAACCCCTCAACACATGCTGTTCACCTAAGAGAGGAACCAGAAGGGAAATTTCCCTATAGAAGGGCCACAGGGAGACTGCTACTGTATTCATGAGCAAGCTATTGGTTTTCTGGCATTAACCACACAAAACTCTTAACCAAAATAATCATGGCACTTGCCTAGTTGTTTCTCTTCACCATTTCCTCTCACCACCTAGGTTCTCTCTATTTTTCTAGTCATGCTTAATATTCACTGTGGAAAATAATAAGCCAGCAGAGAGGTATGGAAGAACTGTCATCTGTTCTGGAGAGCAAGAGCCATACTTAAATCATCTTCATATACCACAAAGCAGTATGCCTTATCTATCTCAGGCAGATTCCTTTGTAACGGACATGAACACAGAAAAAGAAAAAATATATATATATATATATGGATTCCAGCTTACTTGGAGAACAGAAGCTGTAGCAGTTCAAGCCCAATTTCAGGTTTTATCCTAAAGTCTACAGAAGGGTCAGGGCTTTAGCTCAGTGGCACAGCATCTGCCTGGCAAACATGAGGTCCCAAGTTTGACTCCCAGTACCCTCCTCTCCCCCCAAAAATAAATAAAAATAAAGTCTACAGAGACATTGGCTACTTTGGGGCTTATTTCCACTTATAATTTATAGGTTGAGAGCGTGATTCAATTGCTTTGTCAAACGACATGTATTGAGCATATAGTGCCTACCGGTGTTATTACACTATGACTTAAACATTTTCAAAGGGCCAGACATAAGCACTTATCCCACTGATGTTCTTAACCACAGCTTTAATGATGTCTTCCTTAGCAAACTTGTCCACTCACTTGGTGACCACCAAACTGCAGGGCAATTGTAGTGGACTGCAGTTAAGTTATCAATTTTTTGCTACTTGTCTTGTTTTGGTATGGAGCCTGATTCTTCTTTCCTTGAATCTGTCTGGCCTCAGTGACTTGCTTGACTAACTGAATGTGATAGAAGTGATGTTCTGAGACTTTCAAGACTAAATCATGAGAAGTCTGCAGCTTCTACCTAGGCCTTTTGGAGCAATCACTCTTGAATATGCCAGCTGCCAGGTGAAACATCTGATCACACTGAGATTGCACTGCTTTTAGCAAGCACAAGCTGCCCACTTGGAGAGGCTCCATGGAAAAAGAGATGCCTGACCAACCCAGCTGCACATGAGTGTAGATACTTTCTGATAACTCTACCCTCAGCTGCCATCTGATGGCAACTGATAGACCCCACATGAAAATGACCCAAGTGAGCAGATCCAAGAGGCAGAACCATATGAGATAATGAGTATATGTTCTTAAATACCACACTAAATGCAAACAACTATGTTTAGATAAGATATTATCAGGAGAATTTGGGATCATCCTACAATTTTGCAACTTGTTATGAATTCTAAAATTTAAGTTGTTAAAAAAATAAAACATTGCCCATCTAATCTGCAAAAGATCCATTTTGAAAAAACTAATGGCAGCTGGAGACTTTCTCTGAGCCATGTCCCGAATGCTGACAATACCAGCACAGGCTGCAGCTAACAGGTGTGTGTATCTATGGCCCTAAGTGCATTTGTGGGCTTTGAAAGCTCAAGAGAAAGCTCTGACCCACCCCCTCCCAATGCCAGTGACTCAGCTTCAATCTTAACATTTCACTCATCACATTCGGGTCTCTTACCGGGGAAACACCCAGTTCTTACTTTGTCTAATGAGAAAAGACACTGCTATAGTTCTTCATTTTTCAAAGATTGACATAATGCAATGAACAGACACGAAATATCACTCAGCCAAAGGAAAGAGATTTTTCTCTATCGGTGCTTTTTTAAATATTCTTTTTCTCTGGCTCTTAAGATAAAAAAAGAAAAAACTTGTAACAAACAAGTGAAATCATGTCCTCATCCCTTCTCTTTAGCCCTTCAGGGAAACCATGCCCCTCAGAGCAGCATCCCTTAAGAACAGACCTCCATCCCACCCTCCAAATGCAGCTTCCATCACAAATGAGGTGGTGACTTGCAGACTCTCACTCAGACATGTCCATGGTTCATGATAAGTAGAAGCAGCCACTTTGAGTTGGGAGCAGGTGGCCTAGAGGAAGAAAGATGAAGATCAACAAAGTCAATGCAGCAATCCACAAATAGTTATTGGAGCATCTAATTTTTCCCAACACTGAACTATTGGGAAGGCTTTCAACGTCAAGGCCCTCAATTAGTATCCCAGTTTTGCCATTCACTTGCAATATGACCTGTGGTTGGTTTTTCATTCTCTCTGGCGGGACAAGAATATTCTTCTCACCTACCTCAGAAGCTTCTGAATGTCAAACGTGAGCGTAGTGCTTTGTCAGCCTCTAGGCTAATGAAAGCTATTATTATCACACACCATTGTGTACTAAGAGGCCAGAGAAGGAAGAGGGAATTGGGCAGGAGCTGTCAGGGAAGGCTTGATGGAGGACATTGGTCTAAAGTAGACCTTGGAGGAAGGAAAGGATTGGGAAAAGCAGAAAAAGCATTCCTCCCAAGGGGAACTGAGGGAGAGATTGTATCCTGTGGGGGAGGGATAAAAGTAAGGAAATTTGACCTAACCTGCAAGAGGAGTTTTAATTGAGGAACCATATGGAAAATAAGTTTAGGGAGATAAGAGAGCCCCTAGTTATGAAGGAACTAGAAAAAATAAAGATTAGGAAAGGGTAAAGATACTGGGTAAAGGATGCATACCAACTTCCCATCTGCTCTGTACCACAGAATATATCCAATACCCTCATTCCTCTAAAATATTTGTTACTCTGGTCTCTAATATAAAACCATTATAGTGGATGATGTTGGATGATGTAAATTGCAAGAACAATAGTATCCCCTATATTGATAGATTCAGTATGTAGAGAAGGGGTACTTTAAAATTCATTCTTCATGCTTTCAGAAAGAAAATCATATTTTATCCAGTTGAGTCTCTT
>RJWT010003816.1:0-35251 GCA_004365215.1 Cuniculus paca | reverse complement strand
TGTATGATGCTCACGGCTTCTGTGGGTCAGCAATTTGGGCTGCTTCCTGCTCCACAAGGTCTGAGGCCTTAACCTGAACATCTAGGGAGGAGCAGAAATGCATCTGGGGCCTGGGCTCGGGTGACTTCAGACAGGATAAGTGACTAGCACGCCTATCCGTGGCCTCCCTGAGGCCGCCACCACCACACAGGTGCATCTTCTTGAAACCTGCCCATGTGCTGCTCTGTCCTGTCTTATCTGGGGCTTGGAGCATACAGAACCTGACTGCCAGAGTCTCCTCCCTACCTCGGTAAACCTGCTCCACTCAGAATCAGCGGCACTCAGATCTCAAGTGTGGTTTGCAGGAAGCCTATTTTGCTACAGCCCTGGCCAGGCCTGGCTGGACTGGCTTCTCCCCTGCAGGGGCGAAGTCCTCTGTGCTCTCTCACTGGTGCCCTGGTCTCTGCTTCTCCTTCATCCCTCTATCCTCCTTCCCTCCCCGCCCTGCCATTGTTGGCCCCAGAAAGCTGGTGTGGAGCACCTGACTGCTCCATTGTAACATTTCTCCAAAATGCTGGAAATCAAACGACAAAAGGAATTCTACAAAAACAGTGGTAGCAGAGTTGTCACTGCCATCTTCATTTTTAAGACTCTCTGCATTGCACGTACAAGCGCCCAAGAGTGAACGTCCAGGAGAGCACACTAGAACCTCACAGGTTTTTGAGTTTGAAAATTAGTTTCAGCACCTTCAAACACACCTGCCGCATTGTTCCTGCCACTTTCCGAGGCAGCTCTGGAAGTCCTCGTTCGTGTCTTTACAAGTGTGACCAAGAGCATGGGGAAAGCTGCTGCCGAGTGCCAGCCAACAGAGGTGCAGCAATTGCAGAGTCCACTCTCCTACTTCCAGTAATGGACGGAACAACTGGACAGGACATCAACAAAGAAGACAAGGACCTGAACAATGCCGTAGACCAAATGGGCCTCACGGACCAACACAGAACAACCTGCCCGGCAGCAGCAGGGCAGGCACACGTTCCGCAAGCATACAGAGGATGTCCTCCAGAACGGATCACGTGACAGGTCAGCATACACAGGATATCCTCCAGAATGGATCACCTGACAGGTCAGAAAACAAATCGGAACCAATTCCTGAAGCCTGAAATCATCACCAAGGATATTTCTGATCAAACGGAATGAAATTAAAAATCAGCGGCTGAAAGAAAACCAGAAAGTTCAAATATGTGGAAATTAACATACTTTTGAAACACCAACCAATACAAAAGAAATCAAAAGGGAAGTCAGAAAATATCCTGAAACTAACAAAAAAATACATCAAAATTTTTAGGATGCAGCAAAAACAGTATTGAGGAGACTTTACAGTAATAAAAACCTATGTTAAAAAAGAAGTGCTCAAAGCAATAACCTCAACCCAAAGTTAGTCCACAGAAGAAAATAATAAAAATTACAGCAGAAATAAATGACAAAGAATAGAAAAATTGAAAAAATTAATGAAACTAAGAGTAGTTAAAAAAAAAAACAAGATTGACAAATTGTTAACTAGACTAAGAAAAGTGAGATGTCTGAGGTGATGGTTATGCCAAATGACCTTATATGATCACTATGCTTTGTATACATCTATCAAAAAAGATACCTTACCCCATAAGTATTTATATGTCAATTAAAATAAAAATACTTCAAAATTATTAGCAACTGAATTCATGAAAATATTTTAAATAAAATAGTACACTTAAGTCAAATGAAGAAAACAAGTAAAAATAGAAATGAATGAAACATTACAATGAATAACAGAAAAAGACCACAAGAAACTATGATCCTATCATTTCTTTTGTCTATTTGTAGATTACTCATATAAGACAACACTGATTCATGAAGAAATATAAAATCTGAACACAAATGTAACTACTGAGAAGAGTGAGTCAGTAATAAAACCTTATCCTCAGAGGAGACTCCAAGACAAGATGGCGTCACTGATGGCTTCTAGCAAACATTTTTAAAGAGGAACCAACCCTTTTCAAATTCTTTCACAAAGCTGAAGAGAACACTGAGAAGCTCGTTTTATTAACTCAGCATTATCCTGATACTAAAGGTAAAGACACCACAAAAAGCAAACACTGTAGTTAGTACCACCAGTGACTACAGATATGAAAATGCCAGCAAAATACTAGTAAGTAAATTTCAAGGGCACATTAAAAAGCTCATACACCAGGCCAAGGTGGGATTTATGCCTGAGACACAAGAATGAATCAACATACAAAAAAAAAAAAAAAAAAAAAAAGAAATCAAACGATGTGATGTCTCACATTAACAGAATGAAGGATACAATTCACACATTCACTTTTACAGAAGTGAAAAGCATCTGACAAAACCCGTCATCCTTTCATGATAAAAGCCTTCAATAAAGCAGGACTGGAAAGAAGTTACCTCCACAGTAATAAAGGTCATAGATGCAAAGCCAAAAGCCAGTGTCACACTCAGCGGTGGAAACTGAATGCTCTCCTCTAAGACCAGGAGCAAGACAAAGAGGCCCACTCCTGCCGCTCCCATTCAGCAAGCACCCGAAGTCCTGGCACAGGGATCAGGCGACAAAAGTAAAAGCCGACCAAACCACAAGCAAGACTGCTCTTGTCGGCAAACGACACACTCACTGAAAACTAGACTACACACACACGCACATACTCAAACGTGCCGTCGGAACTAATAACAAATCAAGTAAAGTTGAACACAAAATCGACACACAGAATTAGTTGTGTTTTTATATACTAACCATCAGAATAATCATCCCATTTATGATAGCACCAAAAAGAAAAAAACACTGAGAATAAAGTTAACTACGGAATAAACTAAGTAGGCCAGCAGCTTTACTACAAACTGCAAAACACTGATGAAAGAAATTGAAGAGAACACAGAGAGGTATTTGTAGTCATAGACTGGAAAATTTAATACTGTCATAAAATGTCTCTACTGCCCAAAGTGACCTCCACATTCAATGAAATCCCAACCAAAACTGCAAAGCTGTTTTTTAAAAAAGAAACAGAAAAACCACTAAAATTTACATGGTACCACTGAAGACCCCACAGCCAAACCATCTTGAGGAAGAATAAAATTTGAAGCTTCACAGTTCTGATTTCAAAGTATATTACAAAGTTACAGTAATCAAAGCAGTATAGGGAAAAGAGAGACAGACATACAGACCAGGGTAGAAGCAGGGGAGGAAGCTAGAAATCTGTCTACACAGCCACAGACAACTGACCTTTGAGAAGGGTACCAAGAACCCACAATGGGAAAGGGTGGTCTTTTTAACAAATGCTTTCAGGAAAAGTGGATGCCCACTTTTTGAAGTTGGACTCTTATCTTAAACCATACACAAAACTCAGCTCAAAATGGATTAAAGATTTTAAAGTAAAATCTGAAACTGAAAAATTCTAAAACAGAACATAGGGGAAAGGCTTTATGACATTGGTCTTGGTAATGATTTCATGGATGTCACACCAAACTCACAGGCAACCAAAATGAAAGACAAGTGGGTCTACCTCAAACAAAAAATCTTCCACACAGCAAAGGAGTAAGTCAACAGAGAGAAAAGACAACCTAATGAATGGGACAAATGTTTGCAAACCAAAGGTTAGAAAAGGGGCTACTTTCCAAAATATGTAAGGAACTCCTTCAACTCCACAGCAAAAAGCCAGCCAATTGAAAACTGGGCTACAGATTAGGGTAGAGAGTTTTCCAACATCTCCACAAGACACACAGCAGGTGCAGGAGAGGAAGCTCAGCATCACTAACCACAAGGAAAATGTGCATCAAGATGACGGTGAGATGTCACTTTCTACCTGTGAGGATGGCAATTTGCAGAGACAACAGGCAGCAAGAGTTAGGGACGCGGTGGAACTAGGACCTTTGCACACTGTTGGGAATGCAAACTGGTGCAGATGCTATGGAAAACAATATGAAGATCCTTAAAAACATTGAAAATAGAACTGCCATATGATCCAGCAATCCAACTTCTGGGTATTTACTAAAGAGAAGTCAAATCAGGGTCTCACAGCTGTATCAGCACTCCAATACTTATTAATGGTAAGGGAAATGTGGTATGTCCCTGCATTAGAATATTACTTAGCCTTAAAAAAGATGGAAATTCTGGTACATGCTATAACATGGATGAACTCTCAAGACATTATGCTAAGTGAAGTAAGACAGACGTAGAAATTTTTACTGACTGATCTTCAATAGAAACTTGGTGATTCCTCTTCAGTGTCCACTGATAAGCCCACCAAAGGTATTCTTCATTTCTGTTACCATGGTTTAGTTCTAGAATCTCCTCTCGATTCTTTCTTTCCTTTATGGTCCTGGGGATTCAACGCAGGATCTTGCACATGCTAAACATGTGCCTTACCTCTGAGCTACACCCTGGCCCGATTCTTTATTTCTATTCTGCTTACCTCACCTACTGGTTTCACATATTGTCCACTTTACATTATAGCGCTACTATATTAATAAGTATTTTAAGTTCCCAGTCTGATAATTCCAACATGTACCATATCTGAGTCTGGTTATGACTCTGGCTTTGTCTAGTTAAACTATGCATTCTTTCCTTTTAGTACGCCTTGTAGTTTTCTGTTAGAACCAGACATGATGTACTAAGTATTACCCTTTAGGGCAGGCCTGCAAGGAGACTCTGGCTAGGAGCAGAAGCGAGGCTAGTATTTCCCTGGGTGCCCTTGTTTTTGTCTCCCTGTTGTCTCTGAGTTTCCCTAGAGGCTTGTTAAATTAAGACCTGGGTGCACAATTCTTTTAGCTCAATTCCCATCATTAGTCAGAAGCTGTAATGATGTGGTGATAAGGGGTGTGTGTGTGTGTGTGTGTGTGTGTGTGTGTGTGTGTGTGTTGGGGATATCCTAGAGTCCTATGATTAGGTATCAGTCTTTTGGTGACCTACACTCCTAAGCACCCTTATAAGTGCTTCTCAGTGCCCATCTCTCTTATTCCAGGTCACTCAGGCTCTGACTGAGGATGGCTGGCAAAGGTGGGTGGAAGTTGGACAATGGAGTCCTTTAATATCCTCTGTACAGTGACACTGATTATCACCTACTTTGCTGATGATAAGGTCTCAGAACTACTTCACTGTAAATCTCATTCTGATATTTGAAAATTTAAACCAAAATAAGGATAAGGAAAGTCAGGTTTTTCAGAAAAAAACAGGTGAGCTAACAGGAGAGATACAGGCAAAAGTGGGGAATGAAGCGGCAGGCAGATCATAAAGGAGATGCCCCAGTGACCACATTTAATGGCACTGGATTATCCTCCCAACAGTGTGATGCATGACCTTATTCTGGGGACAAAGCCCAGAATCTGTGGGATGGCAAGAAAAGGCACATGGGCTTACTTATATTGAAGGGTCAGAGGTTATGTCCCAGAAAAACAAGTAACTTTTGAAGAAAATAGCCTCTAAGAATAGACACCTGAAGGTATCATCATATTTGAAGAAATGTATTTAAAATATACTTACGGTCCCTTGTAAGATGAATTTAGGGTAAACTCTAAGAGGTTATTCTACTCTACTATTCTAGGTAATATGATTTCCAGCAGCAAACCTTCCTCAGATGCAGTAACTTCTTTTCTAGATTTAACTTTGAAGAGGGGTTAAATTAAAATCACTGGGTAGGATTCAATCTATGTGATTACATTTTTATGACCTTGAGAAACCAAGGCTTTCATTTTACTTAGTTTAAAAGGCAGCATTCCATTCTGCTTTCAGTCACACTCCAGGAGAGAGAGAACAAAGCAATGTGCGAGCACTCTGTTCAGGCTTGAAGAAAGCACATGGTACTTCATCAGCCTATTTGAGACTGGAGAGACAAAAATCAATGTGGATGGAGCAAAAGGCCAAATTGCCACGCTTAGTTTTCCTTTATTTTTTTTTAATTAAGGCATCTAATTTGCTTCTTGAGTTTCCTTATTTAGCTCCATAAAATATTATCCTTGATGCTACTCAGCTATCTTTGCAGTAGTGAGCTGCTGAGACAGCATCGGGTACCAACCTGGAACACAGCTCTGGACCGCAATGGCCAAGTTCAAAGTGCACTGAGCCACCTCACGTCTCCGTGTGTTACCCGACTTCTGTCCTTCAGCTTCCTCTTCTGTGAAGTGGTAAAGGTGACAGCGCTATACTAGTCAGTGCCCGGCACAGAGCTTGATTCAGAGCGCTGATGTGTCACTGTGCTTCCTCCCTTGTCCACGGCACTGGCCTCCCCGCAGCACCCTCTGCCTGCTACACTCTTATTCCAGACATATCCCATCTGCCCCCTACATATGGGAGGGAAGGGAAACAGTCACCGAGAAATAGATGTATTAGGCTGAGAAGTAAATGGCAAAACACACAGCAGCCTCTGTGGACAGAGAAGGGAGAGGCACGGGGTAATGGGGTGCTGCCCTCACTTCTTCAGGCCTCCACTCAAGTTCCATCTTAACAGAGACTTTCCCGTCTAATGATAAATTGCACCTGTATCTTCTCGGTCCTTGTAACCATTCTTCATCATCACACGTTTTGCATGAGTGCCTACTGCTTATATTTCCTCAATGTAAACACAACTGCAAGCACCATCAGAGCAGAACCGGTGCCAAGCAAAGAGCAGGTGTGCAACACGGACTGTTAGGTGAATGCTCTCCTTTCCTTCTTATCTGCAGACTCCCAACAAATTACCCCCAAAACCAGCAGCTTCAAGCAACAGCCAACGCATCACATCTCACAACACTGTGGATCAGGGTATCACGCCGGGCCCGCTTGGTGATGCCTGTGTTTCACATGTCCTCGAGAGGACACGTGACAGCTGTGGAGACTTTCCTGGGGAGTCCAAGAAGGCTTCACTTACATGTTGGGCTTCTTGGCAGGGATAGCTAGAGGGAGGAGGTTCAGCAGGGATGACAGGCCAGGCACCTACACACAATTTGTTCAGCAGCCTCAGAACAGCCAGACTTCTTACACAAGTGCTCACAGTTCTGAGAGTGTTCCAGCAAACAGGGTAGTAACAGCATGGCCTTCTGTAACTCAACCTCAGAATTATGTGGCATCCATTGCACCATGCTCTATTTGCTGGAAGCAGTCATAAGCCTACCAAGATTTAAAGGAAGGACAAGAGGAATGCTGAAGAATTGGGAGCCATAGTTTAAATTGCCACAACCTCACAGTTTGAGGAACAGAGCTTGGTGACTAGCAAGTGTTCAGGAAATTTTGGTTGAATCCAAATGGAAATAAATCATGGTGCTTTTAATTAAGGTACTATAATTGGAAGGGAAAACAGCTTAATTCTTTAATATGTGGACTTAGAAAAAACAATTAATTTTAAATGATCAATGTAACTAAAAAAAAAAAAAGAAAGAAAACATCAAACTCAACAGAACATGCCAAAACCCAAAGATTGGACACAGTTAAAAAAAGAATCATTAGGCAGGCACACAGCTGTGGTGCCTGTAATCCCAGCTACACAGGAGGCTGAGGTCCCTTGACCCTCCTTGAGCTCAAGTGTTTAGGACAATGCAGTAAGGGCACATGAGAGAGAGACAGTGAGAGACAGAAACGGAGTCAGAGTCAGAGACAGAGAGGCAAAAGAAGGAGGAGGAAAAGCAGCAGCAGCAGAAGAGAAACATAGAAGGAGGAGGAGAAGTAGAAGTCAAAGAAGAAGAAGAAAAAAGAGAATCAATGGCTTGAGGATGCTGCCAATACAAACCCCTCTCAAAGTGAAGTGTAAAGAGAAAGAAGGAGGTCGTCACAGTCCTTCAGGAGAAAGATGGCAGCCACCGTAGCAAGAGGAGATACGGCACTGCGCTCGAGTGTCAACGGGTCGGTTGCTTTTGTCAGGAAAATTCCCTGGACTGCAGCATCGAATGAGCTGAGAAAATACTTTGCTCAGTTTGGTCACATATGAAAGTGCCCTGTTCCTTTTGACAAAGAGCCTGGCTTTCATCGAGGTTTGGGTTGGATTTTGTTTTCTTCAGAAGAGCTGCAGAATGCAATGCGACATGAAAAATCACATAATTGATGGAGTAAAGGTCTACGTTCAAGTTCAAAGACCAAAAATTTTGCAAGGGGATCAAACATCTGACGAACAGAAAGATTTCTGAGATGATTACTGCCCATTAAACAAACACAAAACAGAAAAAAAAGAGAAAGAAGAAGAAAAACATGGAACAGAATATCTGAGAACTATGAGACCACAAAGGATATAACATACACATAATGAGAATACCAGAAAGAACAAAAAGAGAAAGGAACAGAAGAAACATTTGAAGCGGTAATTAATTGTGGACCCAAAACCACAATTAGGAAAGCTCAGAGCAAACCAGGGATAAATAACAAAAACACTATACCTACAAATATCATAAAAATCCTTGACGTGATCCCAACAGGGGCGTCAAAATACATAGGCAAAAACAGGTAGATCTGTGGAGTAGATAAATCCACCACTACAGATGCAAACTTGAGCACACCTCTATCAGTAGCCGAGAGATCCAGCAAGCAGTAATGAGTCAGGTCCATTAACCAATTAGATCCAAGTGACACAGAATACTTCATCCAACAACACAGAATGCACACTCTTCTCAGCTGTGCACGCAGCATGCACAGGCGGAGCAGGACTGCTGGGAGGCAGCAGGGCGGCCACTAGACTGCGGGGTGCGTGGGCAGGGAGGCAGGCTGCGAGGAGGGCTCTGTCCCCGAGGCAACTGTGTCACTTCTGTGCCCTGCCCTTCGTGTCTTCATGTGTAAAATGTAAATCTACCTCACGCTCATTACCTCGCTTCCTTCTCCCCCAGAAAAGATTTGATTCTATTAGCACTATTTTTTCAAACATCACAGAACCAGTGTTAAATAGCTAACAAGTCTTCTACATAGTGGATACACGAAACTTTCAATAATTTTTTTTTGCACCTGGTATCTCCAATCGATAGTAAAAAAGCATACACTAGCTTTTATGAGTTGGGTATTACAAGTTCTGAAAATATATCATACTATATATTGAACACCAGAAATTCCAATGTCCTCACATTTACACTCAGAAAAGGAAATCTCAGATATATAATGAAAACTGATTAGCTCATTTAATTATATGAGAAAAGTGACACTATAGCAAGTTAAATAAAGGTTAAGTAGTTAGCCACAAAGTTCTTAGTTGTAAAGCTGAATTGCTAGTGCATATACTTGTCATTTTATATGGTAACAAAATTAAAAATTGGATTTATTTTTAAAAGGCTTGAGAGTAGGAGGTAGGGTGATTTATGAATTAAATGGGGACTATCTTGATAGATGTCAATCTGTAGAAATAGAAGATGTCAATCACAATGATTTAATGATCATTTAAAAAGCTAGTTTTAAAAAGCTAGTTAAGAGAGGAAAGGAAAAATTAGATCTTATCTTAAAAGACTACTTATGAGATTTAAAAAGCATACACATTTGTGGTTGAGTGTTCAACAATACATTCTCAGGGAAATGGTCTCTGAAACTGTCTACAATTAAGAACAGGACAATAAGAAACAAGAAAGAAAAAAGGGCGGCTTACTGTCTCGGGGAGTTAGTGCAGGATGCATCTTCTGAATCAAGACGGCTCAGGGTTTGCAAAACACCAGCATTCTTTCCGGTGGTGAGAACACCTCTTTCCTGCTCAGCGTGGATTAGGGTGAAGGCCTGGATCCCGCCTTCTCCCTCCATCTGGGCGCCTGCATTTGGCTGTGGTTCTGGGCTCTGTAAAATCAGGTCATCTTCACTGATGGAGACAGTGAGGCTGCTGCTGCTGCTGCTGCTCACACTTCCCACCTCCTGTTCCTTCTGCAGGTGCTCTAGGGGCCCGCGTGACTCTAGGTCCCCAGAGACAAGGTGACCTGCATGGGGGACACCACATAGATCGCTGGTCAGCAACCTCCTGGAGAATCGAGGTAACAGAGCAGAAAGACCCCTCAATTAAGAACACACGGAAACAGCGCACAATTAATTACAGGATTTAAGAATTCAAAAGTGTTTTATTTTTAATTAAAAAAACAAAATTTTAAAATTTGTGGTGCTGGAAATCAAGAGCTACGTGCATGTTAAGCACATGATGCTGTACTACTGAACCATACCCCAGCCCTCAAAAATATTTATAAATGTTTTTAAAAAATCATTGAGTTTGAACATCAATGAATTCACTTTCAAAGCTATGTCCAGGTACATAGTGAAGAACTCATCAGAATGGAATTTACTGATGGCACCACCACTTTGGTTTTTGACAAGAGATAACACGGGGTATATTTTTGTCCTTACATAAGATCACTCCCCACCCAGAAAAACTAAGCACCAATAAAAACCAGCGAGCGAGTGCTGTCTCTCATCCCACCTGGGGAAGCGGCCCCAGCAGAACGCGTCTCTGGAGACCTCTTATTTCCAGATGCACAGTGCTCAGAAACTGATAGGGCAGAGACAGGCAGGCTGGCGCTTTCTTCCTCGACTTCAATATGCTCTTGTGTCAGTCTTCCCCCCTCCGATCCTTCTGATCTGCTGCAACTGTCACCCTTTAAATCACTGGTTCTGTTCTCGGGACTTAATCTTTGCTGTGGTGAGGAATGGAGTTCCGCAGACTTTCTGCCTTCAGATAAATTACTCTTGCTGTGCCGCGGGTTGCTTCCTATCTCCAGGCAATGAGTTTGTACCCCCTCAGACAGTGCCTGGGCTGTGAGTGGCGGATTCTCGCCAATCTGAAGAGATGTCTTGCCATTTACTTTGTCAGACTTAGCTAAGCACTGTGTGTCACTAGGAGTTTGTACTACACAGCTGTCTGTCACTCTGCTGCTTGGGGCTGTCTGTCGGTGTGAACGTGGGTCAGGAATTGAGAAGTTCTTTGTGGGCTGGGCAAATTCCTGCTCTGTGCTGAAATCTCCAATGCTTGAGAAGGCTGACATTTGGCGGCCCATAAAGATTGTTGCTGGTTGATACAACCCTCTTGACATGGACATCCTGGAGTTAATTCCAACCGGTACTGCAACCTGCAACGAGAAATGTGACCTAAGCACAGCACACAGAGACAATGAGCTTGCTTTCAGAAACGGAGGGAGGTAAGGGAAGTTCGGCCACAGAAGTCGCCATTTACCTTTAATGAAATACATGCCTTTCCACATAGCAAATGAGCAAAAAACTGTACATCCATACTATTTAATTTTAGTAACAGTGCTGATTCATAAAGCAATTATGGCCAGGGAATATGGCATCTATAATTTTGAAAAAGAAAAGCACATACTTAACTGAACTGCATACTTAAAATTGAATTACACTGGCAAATTTTTTGCTATGCATACTTTACCACAATAAAAACCAAAACAAAAAAGCTGAGTGTTCTAACGAGTTCTCCACAGAGCTCAGATGTAATGAAGAACTTGATCAAAACACAGAGAAAGAAAAGAAGAGAAAAGAGAGGGGTGTACAAAGGACTACTGGAGGTTTCAAAATAATTTCTAGCATTACATGTACTATAAATACTTCCAATAACCACCTTCAGGATGGCATTAAAATACACTGCAACCTCCACAAAATACTCATAACTTATAGTCAAACTATAAATAACACCAGTTTTTAAAACATCTTCAAGTAATTTTGTTTGTTTTTTTGAGACAGTATGTAGTTCAGGCCAGCCTTGAACTCACTATGTAGCCCAGGATAGCCTCAAATTTGTGATCCTCATGCCTCAGCCCCCCAAGGGCTAGGACTGTAGGTGTGCATCACCATGCCCAGCTTCAAGCAACTTAAATTTACTGGCAAGAGTGAACATGGTCTCTCACTGAGAAAGACACAGAGATAGAGATAGAATCAGAGGGATTGCTTCAGTGGGTTGATCAAGGACACAGTGGGAAGCAGAACCAGAAATAACAAGCCAGAAGCCTTCAGAAAAGTAAGGGTTTTTCTTCAAAAGGGACAAAAGTACTTTCACACATATGAACATTTATTTCAGAGAGACATATGGGGTAGATGGGAGACACATCTGCACCCCTCCCCTGCAGATGGAAAGGTGAGGCCCACATTGTAAGAGAAAATGTCACACATGCAACACAAACAGAATCAAGGTCCTGCTACCCCCATACACTGTCTCTTCTGTTCTCTAAATAAAAGAAACAAGTTTGAAGTCAGCAAACGATCAGGGATATCAGAGACAGCAGTGGAAAAGAATCTCTGAAAATTTCCTGCTCCGAGAGATAACACTGGGAAAACGTTCCGAATGACTTCTCAGAATTCTGGAAATTCACTGGGCTTGTGGCACCTGGGGGAGCATTTATTCAGGAAAAGTGGCTGGGTCAGAAGAGTGGGCTCGATGGTACAGGAACTTACCTTCCTCCCAGCCTCTTCCCTAGGTCTGCAGAACCCTGAAGACTTGCGCTCACGGTGAAAGCCAGCCCAGCAGCCATAGGAGTGGGAGGACAAAATCCCATGAAAGACCTATTTCCAGAGAACTGTAATCACTGTGACCTGACAGCTCCCTGAGAGACCTTGCTCACTGACTGCTTATTTGACCTGGCTCTGAGCTTACCCAGAGCAAATAACTATTTCCCTGGGGAGTGTGTAGGAAATAATAAAAGGTAAGTTTAACAGGCAGGCTGCTTAAGGTAGTAGGTAACTTGGGACAAACAACAGCTAACTACAGATTTAAAGGGGAAGCTGAGGGGGAGCGTCTGAAAGCCCCAACCCATTCCTGGGAATGCAGGCAGCACCTACACGCTCTGCTGGGCTGCACTCAGGAATGGTGCGAGGAGCGCTGAGCTCCAGCTCTGCAGAGCAGGCAGCGAGGACTGAGGAGGAGCTGTGAGTTGTGTGGACGAGTGCTGGCTAGGAGCACAGGTGGAGACCGAGAACTCTACTTGCAGACATGTAAAGAAAGCTCCGTGTCGCAGGCAGCCTTGAAGGGATCAAAGAGCTGTTGGAGCAGAGATACGCGTACTCAGGCCAGCTTACTAATCACACGGTTCATCTTACACCTCGCGCCTCAACACTGAGAGGGTTCCCCCAAAGACCAGTGCCTTACTTAGCACAGCAAGTTCCTCACCCTGTGTGGGCTGCGGCCCCAGGCGGAAGCCCTGTGTGAGAAGGAGAAGCACTGCAGATGACCAAGGTGGCCTGGCGAGCAGCATGCACCAGAGACCCAAAACCAGCATGGGTGCCAGGAAGAGATTCCCTCACTCAGCCGTGCCAGGCCACAGGCTGATACCACAAGTGTTCACCCTTGTCTATCTGCGCTGTGCTACTGCTACTCAAGCTGATCCTACAAGCACCTGCAGGCTTAGAGTCCATGCCCGAACTTTTAATTTTTAATTTCCTTTTTATTTTATTTTAAAGCAAATAGAACCCAACCAACCAAAACAAAACAGAATAAAGCCAATCCAAAAAAAGCAGTGAAAGTGATACAGAACTTCTAAACAGGGTAATAGGAAATCAACAATGGCTACCATAATATATCTTGCTATCTTCACAATAGTTGTCCATACTATCAGACAGCAAAATCAAACAAAACAAAACAGAATAAAGCCAATCAAAACATAACATTGACTAAAATAAAACAATACATCTGAACAAAACAGTGAGAACAATACTGCACATTGTTATCTTCAAAACAATTGCTCAGGTTACCAGATGCAGGGATAAAACAAAACAGTAAAACAAAACAAAGTAAAACACTGGATTTCAAAAATATGACAGGAAGAAATCCCCCAGAGTTGCCACAACACACGCTGTCATCCTCCAAGGTGAGGCCCAGATGACCAGCCCCAGGCCCACAGAGTCAACCAAACAACACAAGCATCAAGCTGTCCCTTTCACCCTGAGTCCTCCACATCAGCAGGGAGCGCGGGGGGCTCTTCTGGTTTTTCAGCCTGTGCACCTGCCGGCTCATGGGAAGGCGTGGTTTCTCTTCTGGGAGAGGCTCTTACCCATCAGCATAGCGGAGTCTGCTTCACGGGAAGGTGTGGTTTCTCTTCTGGGAGAGGCTCTTACCCATCAGCATAGCGGAGTCTGCTTCACGGGAAGGTGTGGTTTCTCTTCTGGGAGAGGCTCTTACCCATCAGCATAGCGGAGTCTGCTTCACGGGAAGGTGTGGCTTCTCTTCTGGCTGAGGCTCTTACTGATCAGCATAGCATGCCCGAGTTTCTTGCTTTCACCAGCTACCAGCGACATTCCTGAGCTAATGGAGGCTGCACTTAGTGTCTGGAGACTGGTTCTGTCAACACAGGCGGTGCTGCTGCTGGAGCCCATGCTCCTTCTTCCTGTGTGGCATCTGTGTGGCCAACGCCGTATCTGCCTGGGCTGCAATGCTGCTGAGCTCATCACACAAATGGTCAGTGCTTTTCCCAGGCAGACAGGAAGGGCATGTTAGGCCAGCACTGCCACACAAGCTGATCACACAAGTGGCCAATCTATTTCCAGACAGATGGAGTCCATGCCATTCACAGCAGTCCCCAAATGGGCCCTGGGGCTGGAAATGCTTGGGTTTGATACCCTCTTTCCTTGGTGTGACTGTGAAGGCAGGCTGTGAGCAGGGGCGTCACATGCTGAATGGCTCAGCACCAGACATCTGGAGTTAGCAGCTTCTGGGCATTGCCAGTCATTGAGCAGCAGGGCAAGTGTCTTGCTCATGATATAGGTGCATGGTGACATTTCCAGACAGAGGTGCTCATGCCAAGGCACTGGTAACATCACTCTATGCTAAGACTCATAACATCCTGTCTGGTCATCAGCTGATCACTGAGCCAACTGGACAGAAACTTCAGTGACCACACATGAAAAGAATGTGGACTTCACATAATGAGTTCAGAAAGTCACCAAACACCAAGACAAAGAGCAGCAACACATTCAGCGAGGGAAGAATCTGATCAAAGACTTACGACATTTTATTACTTAAAATATGTAAATTTCAACAAAAAATTATGAAAAATGACAAGAAACTATGACTTTTACTCATGAGGGAAAAAAAAGCAATCAAGACAAACTGTCCATGGGGAAACCCAGGCACTGAACATAGCAGACAATGGCACTGAGTTAGCTGTGTTAAATATGCATAAAGAACTAAAAGAAACTGCATCTAAGGAACTAACGCGAAGTACAGTGGTAACGTCCACACGCAGTCCATCCATAAAGACGTGGGGGCTGGCGTGTGGCTCAGTGATAGAAAGCCTGCCAGGCACACACAGAGCCCAGGGTTCTATCCCCAGCACTGCGAGAAACAAAACACAAGAGGCAGAAATTATTAAAAAGAAAACAGAGCCAGCCTGGTTTGGCAGACACAGACATTCCTTGTTTAATGGCCAAGTTAAATTCCTATGACCGGGTCATGAAATGGGTTAGGTCATGAAATGAGGGACTGTACACAGTGTGTACACTACAACATTCAAAGCAAAGCAATGGTCGAGGGAAGCTTCAACTTGATGACTTTGCTTTTATTTGCACAACTCTTACATGTGGTACCATGAAGTATAACAGAATACAAAACTACAGTACTGTACAGTGCAATTAGCAAAAATTACAGTACTTTATAAACAAGATACTCTGTACAAAAAAAGACATTGAGGCTCTATAAACAAGTTGCACAGAACCACACATACACACAGGTCATAAGCCCAAGCAGCAGGTAGTAAGTCCAAACAGTTGTTAAATAGGTCATTAAACGAGGAATGTCTGTACCGAAATGATGCTCTAATATCCATGAGACCTTAAGTAGGATCAAAGGTGATTTCTTATCAGATACCATACCTGCTCAGCAGGCACTGGGAAGTCATAGTGAACATGCTGAAAGAAAGATTATCAACAAGGAATTCTATATCTACTGAAAGTTGCCTTCAAAAATGAAGCAGAAATTAAGACATTGAGAGAGAGAGAGAGAGAGAGAGAGACAGAGAGACAGAGAGAGAGAATGAATGTCTATTGGTACCATACCTGCCATGCAAGAAATACTTCAGAGAAGAAATACTTCAGGTTGAAAAGAAAAGCCACTTAAGAGTAGCTCAAATCCACACTGAGGCCAGTTGGGCTACATAGTGAGCTTAAGGCCATCTTGGACTACATAAGTGAGAACCAAAATGGGCAGAATCCTCTTGGAAAAGAATTCAAGCATCAAGAGTTCTAACCCGCTTGTTGCCTTTGATTCAGTAACTCTGCATGGAAATCTACCTTTAGGAAATAAGCCCAACAGAAAAAAAATAGCTCAGTAGACAAATGAATTCATTTACAGCATTATATAAAACCAGGAAGAGTTGGGAGCAACCTGCACAACTGTAAAAATAAGGCAAGTGAATGTCGTAACAAAAGAAAGGTCTGAATATGGTAATGAAAACAGGCAAGCAAATAAAGCTTAAATCTATGTAAAGATAAAGGAAAACACAGACCTCTCCTGGCCTGGGGACATGGCTCAGTGGTAGGGCTCTTGCCTGGCACGCACAGGCCTTGGGCTCAATGTCCAGCACCACAAAAAAGAAAACAAAACACAGGCAAAAGAAGTTCACCAAAATGTGTCCATATAAGAGCATATCAGAAATAAGAATATTGCTATTGTTTTCTTTTTTCTAATTTAACAGATTCAACTTGATTTAAACCTTTCTTTTTTTTCTTTTTTTGTCTTTTTGAGACAGGGTCTCATTATGTAGTTCAGGCAGGGCTTGAACCCATTACATAGCCCAGGCTGGCCTCGAACACACAGTGATTTTCTGCCTCAAGTGTTTGGATTATAGGCGTGAGCCACCACGCCCAGCTAATTTAAGCCTTCCAAACTTGTTTTTACTGAGATACAATCCACGCACCATAAAACATAACTTTTTAAAAAGTATTCACTATGTCTCAGAATTGCACAGCCAACTCCACAATCAGTTTGAATGCCTCTTATTACCCCAAAAGAAAACCACTCTCTATCCTTCCCAACCAGCTCCGGCCCTGCGCAACCACCAACTCGCTCTGTAGATTTCCCCATCCTGGATTTTACACATGCGGAGTCACACTGCACATGGCCTTGGTGACTGGGTCCATTCACTCAGCATAATGTTCCTAGGGTGTATTCAGTGTGAGCCGGTGTCTGCTTTGCTCCTTTTAGCAGCTGACATGCAAGGTGTTTCTACTTTTTGCCTATGAGGCTAACGCTGCTGTGAATATCTGGACAAGATTTTGCACACATGTTTTCCCTCTCAAGTATCTATCTAGGGATGGAACTGCTGAGTCATACAGTAACAACATGGGTAACTTTTTCAACAACTGTCACACTGTTTTCCAAAGTGTGGCATTATTTTACATTCCTATCAGCAATTATTTAAACTTTTACTACAAAAATGTAGGAGAAACTCATAAAAATTAAATTCTTTCTTGGACTGGGGATGTGGCTCAGTGGCAGAGCTCCTGGTGGCTCTTGCTGCTTGGTAGCTGGTAATGCTGCATGTGAGCTGGCTCAACTCTGCTAACAACACAAGCTCCAGAAAATGCAGGCCGGGCTTCTGCAGGTCGGCAGCTTCCCTGTCTGCTGAGATGGGTCCTTGCACAGCTGCCCCTTTTCTTTTTAAAAGTCCATCACTTTGTTCCCTTAGCAACAGGAAATAGGGTGCTCCTTAATTTTAAATTCTGAACCTTATTATGTATCTTCTCAAAGCAGTCTCTGAAGTAGGAAGGTGAAAAAAGAATGCCATTTTTTTTGTTTGTTGACACTGGAAAAGTATGAGGAATGCAAAAGTTTTTGATAGAAGTTAGCAGCAAAAGACTGCACGTGCATCATCAATACTGAAGGATCTGACACCACGACCAACTTCTTCATGCCCTCTGATTACTCTCTGTAGTTCAGTGCTACTGCTAAACCTACAATCCAAGACGTTAGTTCAGTTCTTTCTTTTTCTGTCACAGTCAGTCATCTTTAGTCTCTTAAAAAACAGTGGAACTGAGCATAGTGGTACACAACTGTCATCCCAGTACTCTGGGAGGCTGAGGCAGGAGGATTGCAAGTTCAGGCATAGCCTGTCTCAAAATTTAAAAATAAATAAATTACTTAATAAATTCATTAATTTTTAAAAAGGGCTAAGGATATAGCTCAGTGTAAAGGCCCCAGGTTCAATCCCTAGTACTGAAAATAAAATGTTGGGAGTGCAGAAAGTCAAGCAAAGGAAATGACCATGACTGAAAATACTAGTGAACAGATGGTAATTTTTAAATCAGGAATTTACTTTTATTGGGGGAGAGAGAGGGACAAATATAAGGAATTATTAGCAACTTTAGAAATGTTGTAATAATATTACTCATTATGAATGACAGTATACAAAGTGGGTAAATTTTGATCATTAATCTGTTTTGAAACGATTTATTTGTTATACTTCATGTTTTACAAAATGCTAAGGAAATCCTGAATGCTCCTCAATAGACTTTCCCCTGAAGGTCAGGAAATGAGAAGTGGCAAGATGAATGCAGAATGAGAATGCAGCTGTTACAGCAGCAGCTCAGTGACCACTTTTCACTTCCGTGGGAGCAAGTCCGTAGGTCAAATTGAGAAGCTTTTAAAAAATCCCTGAATAATCATTAACAGTCCTGCTGGAACTATTTTATATTACCACCTCCTATGGGCTGAATGATGAGTGCACTTCTCCCACTTCACAGGTGGAGCTGGAATCTCCAGCTGACTGTGCGATGGCCTAGGTCCAGAGGTTCCCCAAAGCCTCGTGTGGTCAGAGGGGGCTAGATCTGGAATGTGTGATGCTGGGATCGAGGGTGTGTAATTACTAAATTAGTCCACAGATTAGTTTAACATACCAAAGGGTGATTTTTAAAAATTAAACGCATACCTCAGAACCAACATTTTGCCTAAAATGGTAAATCATTCCCCAGAGACAGAGTTGGGGCATCTGTGTAAATGTGAAAGCAACCTGACACAGTCCTCTGCTCCCACCAATGCCCCAGGGCACGCAGCCCCACCCCGGGATTACCCTGGACGTCCATCCCTACAGGGGTGCTCGAACCCTGCCCTCTCCAGGCCAGCCCCTCCTCCCTCACTAGCCCTGGGGATTCCCATGTTCTGCTCATACAGACAGGCTGCAGCAGACTAATGAGACGTCTACACTGTGAATCGAAGCTTTTATTTGGATGGACTAGATGACCAATAGTAGACAGCTACGACAAAGTGCATGTGGACATTAATTATGATGGTCATTGCCAGAGTCCTTTCCAAAATTTCTAGGAATTAACACATGTTTTTCAGGCTGTATAAGGAATGCCCTTTTCTAGTAATACAGGATTTCATGCAATATATACATACGAAATTTGGAAAATCTTTTAAAGAACAAGAAAGAAATCAGTATTTGCTCTGCGAAGCTTCTCTAATCCCTTGCACTATCAAAAGGAGAAAAGAAACAGCGTTTCCCATAAACTCTATCTCCCTCTTGCTGAATGAACTTGTTTCCTTTGCCCTCTGGTTCACTCTCTCCCCTTCCCTGCGTGGCCAGGCAGGGCCCTGCATCTAGGAGAGTTCACTCTCCCCCTGTGGAAGCCTTCGGCACATAATTCCACCACCCAGGGGAGCAAAGGAAGATGGCTGCCTGACCAACGCACCCACAAAAAGTAAGCTTTAAAAATACTGCTTTTCTTTTTTTGGGAGGGTGGGTACCAGGGATTGAACTCACAACCTCATGTTTGCCAGGAAGGTGCTTAGGCCACTGAGCTAAATCTCCAGCCCTTTTTCTTTCATTTTTGACTATGGGAGAGAAACTAAATTCCTCCAAGGGCTATCTCCAACTATTTTCCCAAGTAAATTATTTCATCCAGTAACTTAAAAGTAGTATGAATTTAAAAATATGCCTTTATTAACATTCCTGGCCAAAATTAACTTAAGAAAAAATCAAAAAGTAAAACAGAAAATAAAACAAGACTCCAGCCCAGTCTCCTGGGATCCAAACCCCAGCTCTGCCACTGACCAGTTTTGCAGCCTGGGGACAAGTCATATAACTCCTCTAAGCATCCCTTGCCTCGTGTGTAAAACAGTTCCTATTTTGTAAGGTGATGCGGCAGATGTGTGTGTGTATGCGCACCAGAGTGCTGTAAGGTAGGACAGAGAACTCTACAGGACAGCCCACCCTCTCCTCCTCCCCACTGCTGTTCCCACCCAGGCTCCCAGGGGCCTGAGTGCTAGGTGCTCAGTGCGACACTCTCTCTCACAGGCTGCTTTCCCTTCTGTATGACACTTCCCTCTCTCGCTCGCTCCTTGGTTGTGCTTCCTGTGACCACCTCCTAACCAGGCCACAGCATGTGCTCAAATCCTTGGGCTGGAACTGACTTCTGGGGGATCCCAGCTCAGGCATCTGCTTTTGAAGCTCGGCACCAGTGTTGGGGCTCCTTCCCTGTAGGGACACTGACCTCCATCTGGTTTCCGCTGCACCACCTGTCTGTTCCTTCGCCCCTGGAGAGGACCTGGGCCTAGGTCACTACCTCGGTCTGGCGAGAACCGCTCAGATTCTGAGAGCCCCAGCTGGTAAGGGTGCAGGCTCACACTCACTGTCGCCACTAGTAGTGCAAGTACTAGGAGTGTGTAGGGAAGATACAGCAGGGGAGGTGACACTGCCCCAGCAGCCTCCAGGCCTGCAATGAGATCTCCTGGGCTCCCTGGTTCTCAGTCCTGACAGGGTGCTGCCAGTCCCTTCTACTTCTGGTAGAATGTAGTTTACAGCATGATGGTTCAAAACCTTACAGCCCCCATGGGAAAACGTCTACTCTCATCCACGAATGCCAAGTCTATACGTTTTGGTGTGTGTTTTACATGTATTCTTTAGTCACTGCTTATACCACACAACTAAGCACCGGAAAGACATGCCTACAAACGGAATCAGACCAAAGTATAAAAAATGGCAACAGATAATAGAGGGGAAGCACTATGACAGTAAAACTTGTGAGGGTTCAAACAGGGCCTGAGTTTTATCTTTTGGTTGTCTTTTTTTTTTTTTGCTAAGTAGAGTAAGAGTTGAAACAAGCTGGGGGGCGAGCAGACTAGTTTTCTACCCTTTGAGAGAACACAACCCTGGATGCTTGCACACTGCAGGTGCCTTAATGCAAACCCGAGCCAGGGTTTACACGTAAAAACACAACCACTACCTGCCCGATGACTCCTCTTGGCATCCAAATTACTATGCAGGGTACAACCACACTTCCAGGCTTTGCTGTACAACACTTTTTAACGACTGGGAATCCTCACTGACTCACTGGAGCATCTCCCTTCCGGTAGCGCTTCCCTCCACAAGGCCCCCCTGGCGCAGGCACGGGGGAATGACTCCTCAGCTCCACGTGCCCTTCCCGGTCCTCCCCGAGCTGCACTGCCAGCTTTGCCTCCTGCAGTTGCTCTCCTGGACCCAACTGCTCTATGCAGAAGTCCTTTGCCTGCCCACCACACAGGCACAAGTGCTAACCCTAGAAGGCCTCTAGACTGAACCTGCACTCCAGGTACAAGGTCTCAGGATGCCCTGGTTCAAAGTCATTTCCACCATGTTCCCATCAAGTGCTTCAGACTTCTGCCAGACGGGCAGCTACACTTTGCACTTTACAGCTCCTGCTCCTTTACCCATCTCATCACCTATCTACAAACCCCTAGCAGCAACAGCCTACTCCTCCTCCAGTGCCTACTCCAATACCTCCTCCACTGAGGCCTGGGTCACCCACTCACGGCAGAGGAAGTGGTCCCCGCTGCCCCAGGAGCCCAGGCCTGTCTGCAACCAGCTCACGTCGCACTCTCTCCTGCACCCTAGAAAGAACAGTGCTCCCTTAGAAGCACCTTGAGGGCAAGAATTACCACATTCGCAGAGGGGCCTTCTGCAGCTTCTCAAGCAGAGCAGCTGCTCAACAACGAGATCCTGAATGGACAACAAGATCCTGACCTAGGGAAGTCCCTGGAAACCAACAACTTGGGGCGGAAACGAATTTGTGTGGCTGCCCGAAGATGAGGCACTCGAATTTCTGACGACAAAGAGAACTCATGGGATATGGAACTGCCTGGGGGTTAGTCTAAAATAAGGATTAAGTCATGATTTTGCTGCAATATATTCACCTTTTAATTGACTGAACATCAATAGAAAACTGGAAAAGGCAAGATACAAGTTTCTCAAAATGTTACCTAATTGATTCTCACATGGAGTCAAAAGTCAAAGCTTCTAAGGAGATGACACCTTTTCGAATAAGGGAAAACACTTCTAATTATTAAGTGAAACATTTTAAGGAGTTGTCAGCAGTGTGTCTCATTTCCGTTTAAATATGACTCAAAAGAACACTCCTTGACCGTATGCAAGGTAAGGAATCAGTAGTGCAAATAAAAAAGTCTCCCATTTTACTTAAGTACCATTGACACCACCATACTAAGGATGTGTCTATCAGGGGCGGCACAGAAAGAACAAAGTGGTTTATAGACTAAAACACGTCAATTATTTCAGGACCAAACGTCAAACAGAAAAATGGAACGGTTTAGAAGTCTATCACATCATACCACACTGGGCCTACATCTAATGGCATATAGATCATTTGTCATTAAACGCCTTTTTATATAGGTCAAGGTTGCTGGGGCTTGGTATTTTGTATCTTACAGTTTAAAGAATGCTCTAAATTCTAGGTTTTTTTCTTTTTTAACTTTATAATCTATGAGAAAGAAAACCAAAACTTCCTATAAACTCAGATTAATGCCTCCTAATGCATGGAAGAAAGAAAAACTAAAACCTTGCTCCTACTATAAAAACAAAATAGTGTGGCCTCTGTTTCTTTTCTGATAAGAGTCTTAAATACCAAACAGTTAACTGCATAATAACATTTACTGGCAGCCAGGCAGCCTGCTTAGCAGATATATAAAGCAGGTAAAAGGAGAAAAAGTTAATTTCTTGGCTGAATGATTCCATCGGTAGCTATAGGGCAAACCTGAAAGTCTTTTAGTAAAGTAGCAGTTGATTCTTCTATCAATCTGTAGCACACACACTCTTCCAAGGAAAGCATTAAATATGAAAATCATATCCCGTTATCATCAGTTTCCAGCTTTCAGCCCAGTAAGCTTTTCTTAATGAATGCTGCAGCCTAAGGAACGAGCACGCTGCTGGCTTTTCTGAATAATGGAGTGATGCGAGCATTTCTGCTTATTACAATATCGGCTGGCTGAGGGGGTTTCACACATAGTCACAAGTGACTACTCTTGCCAGCATGCTCCAAGTTATTACAAGATGTTTTTAGACATTTCATCTAAAAGAGCTTTACTGCTTTTAGTGAAGAAAACATCTATGGTCTTGAACAGAATCATTTATATGGAGATAGGCAGGAGGATTAGAAGCCTGCATTACAGCAGATACATGGCAGAATTTATTTAAGTATTCGTTGCCAGTCTTTTTGTCTATTGCTTAGATATGCAATCTTTCTTTCCACTTTCTCTGTGAAAAGGTTAAAATGTACAAAATTATACACAGAAAAGAATACAAGTCCAATGCCACATTTTGTTTATGTTTCATTTAAAACATTTCTCAAAGTAAGACAAAAAGTAGCTACAAAGCATTTTTTAGAAAAACACAACTTTACCTACTAACGATACTCAGGCTTTTCTTTGGAATCTAAATCTTAACCCTGAAATGACTGCCTTTCAGCAAATTTAATTAGACATTAAAGCAATACTCCAAAAGCAAAAATCTTTAATCACTTATGGCTTAGTCAAAATATCCATTATAATAAGGAGATGTTATTAAAATATCTTAAAATATGAACATTTCAGAAATCACCTACCAACAGGAAGTTTTCTTATTTTAATTTATTACCTTTTCTCTGCCTTCATCTTTCGGTTCACCTTTTATTCCCAGGCTGTCTTTTGAAAGTAGCTGCATCTCCTTCATTTGAGTCTCATAGTCAATCTAAACATAAACAAAGTTCGATTTTGTGGTAGATTTCATTACAATCAGAAAATGTCCATATCTTGCAGTATTTACAAAATAAAAGGAAAAGTGAAGCAGATAGTAAAAGTTGTTGTTGCCAAGAAATTCATCTTATTTTAGACAATTTCATAAATAACACACAGCAAATGTTGAAGTCTATGAAACACTAGATAAATAAATAAATCATGGATTGATGGATTTTTTTAGCATTTCATCTATTTACAGAATAAAATTTTGATACAGATATATACACATATTATATAGTTTAACAATAATAAAGTTATTGTGAAAATTCAGTTACTTGAATATGAAATTAAAATATTAGTGTTTTCTTTAAAAAGTTTTGTCCTGAACAAAGGGGAAAAAAATCCATCCTACTGACTTCTTGATAACGCGCTACCTCCATAACATAACCCTAACAGTCACAGCGGCTGACAGCATTATCTGCTAGACATCAATTCGAAGCAACTCCATTTTTTAGGAATAAAAATATGCTGTAGATGGTCATCAGTACTATAAAATTCAAGTTTACTTTGGTACTAAAAACTATATAAAGATGTCTGGATCATTACCTCACTACAAATGATGAAAATGCTTCAATCATAAAATGACCTTTCTCTTAAATGCAAGGCATAAAAAGCACTTTAATTCAGTACATTAGTAGTCAAAGCTTAAAAAGTCACTGATTGTGTCCATCACAGAGAAGTACAGTACTCAAACATTTTCTAAATTAGGCAGTTATGCACTTCAACTAGATGCACACCTATGGGGTCATTAACTCAGGAAGCTGCTTCTTTAGCTCTCAGCTTGAATATGACATGGGCCTGGGCTTGTATTTTCACACACACACACACACACACAAAAGGCACAGGCAGTAATAACCAAAACTGATGCGCTTCCCTCATAATACTCTAGAAGGTGTTATATGATACCCTGTATTTTAATAACAGGGATTTTTTCTGTAGCAGAATGCTGTTAACATGATAGAGGGAAATAATGTTCTAAATAGATAATTAAAGTTTAAAAGTCATGATACAAATGATAAAACAGAAAAGATGAAGAAATAAGGCAATTATGAAAACACAATTTATATCTGTCTGTTCTATATGCATGCCTTTGAACTTAGAGACATTTAGGTTTTAATTCTAAGATCTTCAAGCAGGCATACTTTACAGATTCCATGGGAAATTATCTTTAAAAAGCAACAGGAGATGGATTATAATATATAATTAGAAGTTAAACCAAAATTCTTTTTTTCTGTGACTACAAATGCTTTCTTTCACTCTTTAAGATCAGCGGGCACTGTCCCTGATCTTGTCACCATGGGGTCATTGCAGAGCTATACCTTCCAGAGACAGAGCACTTCCAGGAAAGCATGAGTTTCATTCAATTCATTTTGCTGAGGCAAAATGGAAGTGATAACTGCATCAGGGTTTTCTGAAGAATAGTAAGAAAGGTATCTTCGAGAGAGAGCTCAATTTAGTTTGTTCTCAATACATCTGAGAAAGTTACTGAACTATAGGTCTCTTTTTCAAAATTACTGATGTAAAGAAAAACTGTACAATGTATTTTGAAATGAGAATGGTAGTCTTATATGATGACTGATACACACTAACTCTGCATCACCTGGGATGACAGATGGACACCTAAAAGGGCTTTGTTTTTTCTTTACCTTTCGTTTTTACACAGGACACTTCGTTATTACCCTTGGTTATTACTTTGGTTATTACCAAATCCACCCCTGAACGTGGGTGAACAGGTGCTTTCAGCTGTGCTTTGCAGCTCCCTGAGGCTTCCGAGCCCACGTCCTCAAGGATTCGGTTACTCCTAAAAGCTTTTATAAAGTCTGTAAAATACTGTATAGGCGAATCGCTCCAAGACTTCCCCTGCTAGACGTATGTAATTCAACGTCAGAGTCCATGTCTTCTTTGCATCTGCACCTGCGACAGCTGGCCTTCCCGATGCTGTTCTGCATTCTCCTGTCTGGCCTCGGTGCGTCCTCAGCAGGTTGGAACGCACCCCTTCTCGCTGGTGGAGGCGCGCACCCCCACGCTCTTCCTGCCACGTGGCCTGGGCTGCTCGGTTAGACTTGGGCTTCAGGGACTACATAACTCATGCCCGGTAGCATGGCCTGGTATAGAGCGGCTCTAGGACAATTCCCTCATCCTCTGCTCCAGCTGGGAAATGCGGTCTTGGGGGGTAAACAGAGGGCACTGAGTCCAAGCATCTGGCAACTTGTTCTGCCTGTTCCTATTTGCTTCATGGCACTGGTTTGATGCTGTGCAAACTGAAGACAGCGTCCCATCCACTTCTTCACTACACACACACACACACACAAACACGGGTGTGTTCTTTCAGCTGGCTCACTAGCTACTAAGGAGGCTGGGAAGGGGAGCTGCACGTACTTGCACACGCCGCAGCAGGCTATTGGCTATCACTCAGAGCGCTAACAGGTTCACCATCACTGACATAGCATGATCAACACCACATTAGCTCTCACATCACTGTTCATGGTCCACAAGAGACAAGACAAAAAATATGGAAGACGTAATTGTCAGTCGGGTGCAGGGTGGCCCCTCAGTCGCCCCTGAGTGCTTACTGCATGCTGTACCAAGAGCGCTGAAACCGGAAGGCAAGGAGCTCGGGAGGGGACGATGCAGAGCTCTGGAGGAGGTGCAGATTGTCCAGCAGGGTTAAAGTGCTGCGGGTGCGTGTGCGTGAGCCAGCGAGGGTGTGAGGAGTGCACGTGCGCAGGAGAGGAACACGTAGAAAGGGAGTGGGAAGATAAGGGGCGGGAGACAAAGGCTTCTGGGGGAGGAGGAGGCAGGAGCTGGGGACAGGCAAAGGCAGGAAGCCTGGAGTAGGGAGCGGGGAGAGATGGGAGGGACAGATGCAGTGGAGGGAGCAAGGGAGTGGGACGGGACAGGGAGAAGAGGGGAGTAAATGTGCGTGTCTGGTTGTGTGCGACAGTGTGTGCACATGTGTGAGGGGTGTGTTTATACAGTCAGGGCTGAGACCAGGTAAAGACCAGCGTCTAGCCTTCGTTATGGAAACTGTGGGCCAGCACTTCTGGCCAAGACATAACCAGCGACAAGGTGCCCAGTGTGGGGACCCTGTGCAAGGCACTGCTGCTGTGGGGGCCACGCAGATGCTGGCAATGCTCTACACTTGTCCTGGAGTGCTCTGGGTGCTCCAAGTTCCACTACCAGGATCTCTGTGCCTAAGACTCCTAGAACCAGGGAGCTACTCTGGCCACAGGGGGCCTGGCTAACCCCACTGCCTTTGCCCTCCAGTTAACTGGTGGCCTTTGCCCACCTGTTCTCCATCCATGCCAGGCAGTGCCTGGATACACAGCCCAGATGCTCTCAAGCACTTGCCAGAATTTCCCTGTGCAATGAAGCAGCGTGGCCAACTGCAGAAGGTGGCTTGGTGAAACCTGCTGTGCCCTCTCCACTTCGCCTCCCGACGCTCCTTCCTCTCCTAGCTGAGTCCCTTTCTCGGGGCCTGCTTTGGGGAGAACCCAATCTGTCCGAGATAAGACAAAGGGATTCTGCAAACGTGGCGGGGAGCATGTGCCCTAGACAGCCAGTGCCAGGAGTGGGGAGCAGAGCACGAGGGGCCAGGCTCCTCTCAGCACTCACACTCATGCATGCCCTCTGGCACCAAGTCTACCAGCTTCTTCCCCCAACACTGACAGGTGGTAATACAGCCCTCCAGCCCCAGAACTAGACTTTCAAAACTACTAACACGTCGCTATCCTTAAAAGCTCTGAAAATCATCTTTGGTCTCCAAATAACACAGTATGACTAGTAAAATCAGCTGAAACTCTGTTTTAGCTTTGATTCTACCTTAGAAGATTTTAATAAGGTAGGCCCAGCCCATCTCCATAGAGGGAGAGAGCTGCTCAGTATAATCTGGGCAGAATCTCACTTCTCCCACACTGCCTCACCTGCTTTCACTTTCTTGCCTCCTACTAACCCGCAGGTCACCTGCAGGAGCCGCGCTCTGAGGAACACAGCCCTGGCATCATGGGTATACAGGCAGCACTCCCAGACACCTCTGCCCTGAGATCTGCTTGGGGGTCAGGCAACACAGGAGGCAAAGTTCAGACGTCTGAACGGGGAGCACGGGAAGAAGCAGTGGTTCTCTCACCTACAGCCACCACTCGACACTGGCGCAAGAGGAAGCAGCAGAGAGCAGCAAAAAGACACAAAAGAGCCACTGCCCTGCGCACACTCTGCGGAGCCCACGGCACGGCTCACTGGCTTCTGGCCCAAGGTCTGGGGTTGTAGGCACACAGCAAGCACAGGAGTGAAGACGTGGAGTGGCCAAGACAGGACAACTCACGTCTTTCCCACTGTAGCCACCCGATTTGCTCCTCTATGTCACCAGCAGATTGCTTTTAGAGGTATTTCTTACCCAAAACTCTAAAAAGCAACATGTATGCAAGGTTTGAACCATACATATGGATCAAGCTTTTCATATTTCTGTAAACACAGCTTGTTATTCTTTCTTTAAAACGATCCCCTATGGTGATATTCTTCTGTAGCTCAATATGTAAGCCATAATTACACACAACAAGTGCTCTCAATAAAAAACTATTTACAAAAGGTGATTCTTCCTTTCAAACTCCTTTGGTTTTAACAAATCAATAATTAAAGCCACAATATGAAAATAAGAGGAAATTTTCTATTATTTCCTCAAGCAAAATTCTATGCTCTGTTCACCACTTTTCTCTGTGAAATCTCTGAAAAGTGGTTTATAACACAGTGACAACTGCTCTTGAACTCTGGGCATACTACTTAAATGCTGAGACACAGAACTGGGGTGCTGGACCCAAAACTTGCTGCAGCTTGAGCACAGTTAACCCTCGGCGTGTCAGTATCAGAGAGCAGCCACAGCTCTGGAGGTGAAAGGCTAACTCCATGTCGGAGACAGGGAATATATAACACAGTTCTGGAACTCTTCCCACGCAGAAAAGCAAAGAAGACTCAGAAAAATGGGGTCATGACAAAAGGACACAAGAGTCCAACTACCAAGACTCCTGTTATGCCTTGTATCCAGATGTCTCCCCAGAGCCTCATGCGCTCATAGCTGGGGCTTTTCAGAGGCGGCTGGATCTAGGCTGTGTGAATATGGATT
This sequence comes from Cuniculus paca, assembly GCA_004365215.1. Classification (NCBI taxonomy): domain Eukaryota; kingdom Metazoa; phylum Chordata; class Mammalia; order Rodentia; family Cuniculidae; genus Cuniculus; species Cuniculus paca. The sequence continues at coordinate 6,220 of RJWT010003816.1, read as the reverse complement.
AAGGGTATGTGATAACTAAATTAGTCCACTGACTGAGTTAGCATACCTCTGGGCATGGATGATAAGAAGGGCCTCCTGGATGTGGGTGGCACCCGCCAACAGATTTACGGCCTGGATAGACTATAAAGTGAAAGAGGGAAGCTGCTTCCTGCTTGCCACACGCCATGGACTGTTTCTTCTCCACCGTGCCATCCTGTCTTGGAGCCAGCCGACTATGGACTGAAACCTCAACACACTGTGAGCTAAATAAACCTTTCCTCCTTTAACTTGTGGGTGCCAGGTATTTTGTCTCCCCGATGAGGAAGTAACTTAAGATAATTCTCAATGGCCAGGGTGTCACTCGTGGTAGAGCATGTGCTCGGCATGCATAAGGCGCTAGGTTCAATCCCTAGCACCCTAAACAACGAGACTCTTATGAGCCAAGTTTGAAAAACAGGAACAACATGAAAACACAATAGCTGATAACACACTGAGCAAATAAAAATTAAGTCCACTGGCATATTATAAAAAGAAAGTAGGAGAAGGGAGGAAAATGTCCTTTGTTACAGAAGAAAGTTAGGACACACAGCAGAAAATCACCATTTCACAATCTCCACTGTAATAACTGACTCAGGTAAGTCTCATCAAAGGATCCTAGGACCACTAGGTAGAACACTACTGAGGAACACGGTATCCCAATGATGCAAACTCCGTGGTTACCTACTAATTTATAGGTGGGGGACACAGTATAACAGAGATATCTAGAGATCATCATTGTAACAAGGGGCTCACTCAGGTGGGGGCCCCCGCACAGCACGACCACTGAGAGAGACCAGTGGAAGTTGAGCCTCAGCTGTTACTATTTCCTTCAGAATTAACAGAAGAAAAATACAGTCCTCAAGTGTCATGGTCACATTTTCAGGGCTCAACAGCAGCTACAGCAGCAGATGGGTCAGCAAAGCTACAAGATGTCTGCATCACTACAGAGCTCCCTGGGCGGTGCTGGCTTAACTGCATTTCTAGTTTACAGGAAATACAGGGTGCTACTCCAGAAAATGGATCTGAAACTCAGAATGGCCACACCTGGCCTCCTCCTGCAAAACCCCAGTGTCATGAGGAATAAAAGGAAGAGTGGTGGGAGATGAAATCAGATTTAAACACGGAGAAGGCCAATGGTCAGGAAGAAGGCCTTACTCCGGGACTCCACACTTGCCCTGATTAGTAGAGCAGCAGGTAACTAAGCCCTGGAGGGGAATGCAGTACCAGTGCCAGAGGCCTCCAAGAGCAAGTACTCTGGGCTGCATAGCCCAGGAGTACAACGGTGAACTCCCAGGACTACTTGCTCCCCCAAGGCACAGCTGGGCCAAAAGGGAAGACCCCAGCCACAGAAAAAGGACTGTAAAAAGGGAGGCAGTTCCTGGAGGCAACTCTACTGCTGTTCAAATTTGATCATTCCACCAACAAACACCAGGTGTCACACTCTGCGCCTGGGGCTGGCCAGTGACCCTGCCGGGGACACAGACTCTCCACTAATTCCTCAACTGCAGGAGCAATGTTAGGAAATGCAATTTCGAGTTCTCTGATCAAATTTGGCCACATGGTGATTCAAGAGAAAGCTTACACTTAATATGATGTGCAACCAGTTGAACCCTTGTGACTGCCCCTCTTCTGAAGATAGGTTTTTCAAAATCATAGTGTAATACAAGGCGTCACCTTCAGTTCCTGAAGCTTCTCTGTACTCGCGATAAAGTGTCCGACACGAGCTTGGACGTGCTCCAATTGCTTTAAATATTCTTGGTTTCGAGTACGAGCCTTCTTTTCAGATTCACTTATTTCCTTCAGGTATTTCTTTAGTTTTACATATTTCAGCTTAACTCTAGGGAAAAAAAGCAGATTTTTTTTTAACAATGGAGTTAGACTTTGACAAACCTGAGAACAATTTTCTTTAGCAAAATTGTTAATAAGACAATGAAATCTAAGATATTTTCCCAAGCCACTAATGCCCAAATGACAGAGTGTATAGACATTTTCAGAGAAACGAATTAATCAGCATCACTGAGGTGCCACACGGAGTGCATCACAGCAGAACACTCTGGAAAACTGTATACAAGAGCACATGGTAGTTTTATATGGATTTATTTCTCAAAATGATTTCAGGAGTGGCATCTAAGTAGCCACGCTCAGATGCACAGCACATTGGCATTTTTTAAATATGACAGATAAGTTCAAAGTTACTTGCTCATATGGGACTAGGACAAAACTATAAAAAATGATCCATATGACTGAGAAATTTTAAAATTTAAAACATCAAAAAAGTTCTCATTTTATAAACATGTTCATTAGGTATTAAAACAACCATATCGTTAAAGTATATTTATAATAGTATATGGACTCCACCCGAACTGTGAGAAACTCTTGATAGACTCTGGTCCAAAGTGCGGCACCGAATGATACCCGGGGCAGCTGCGGCCAGGCGACCTTCTCAGGGCACCATCGCACTAACCCAACTCCTCTTTGCAGGTACTGACATCACAAGCGTGCCTGTTACGTGGTGTCTGCATTGCTGCCTAATAAATTACCTAAAATTTTTTCACCAAGAAAATGAGTTTTAAAAACCACAAACATATTCACCCCAAAACACAGATTGCAAAGACGGTGGAGATTTTCCACACTAGTCACTAACAGACTTTAAATGTGTAACACTAGGCCAACAATTTTCAAGAAACTATTGTGCTAGTAATGACGTGCTTTGACTGTGGTTACCCATTACCATTCTTCTTTCTGAACAAGAACTTATGATTGTCTTTGTTTTGCCCTGACTGCATGCAGGATACAAATGACAGAAATGGAGATAAACCTAACACAGGGCCTTTCATGCTGACGTACTTAGCAACGCTGGTGCCTAGTATCTGCCGGGCAGGTACCATAGTAACCAAGCCTCTCCCCCTACATTCCAGTTCCTTCTCCGCCCATCAGCCTTCAACGCAGGTCAACAAGTCAGACATCCACCCGTCCATGCAATCTCTCATACGCTCAGCTGCGCACAGATGGACGCCAGTCAGGTGCAGGCAACAGGGAAAACAGTTGGCTAAGTAAACACAGTGCAGTGAAGGCTGTGCAGGAGAGGAAAGGCGCTGTCACAGGCCAGGCAACCCTGACCTGGGGAGGGGATGCAGGGACCTTCCCAGGGGAAATATTTTTCAGCTGAGACCTGAAAGATGTTAAAAGTTAAGCAAAATTGGGGAAAACAGGAATAAAGAGATAAGGAGGAAACTTCTCGGCAAGAGAAACCATGTGTCAGAGAGTTTAAAGGCAGTAATAATAGCAAGGATACTGATAAAAATACTACTCCTAGTAAGTTCTTGAGTCTTCATTTGGGTCAGCACTGCCTGAAGGCTCTGTGTGCATTAACTCGCTGCACACCTGTCCATAACTATCACTGTTCCCGACCGAGGTAACTGCCGTAAGCCCACGCACATGGAATTGAGGCGTTGACCTACAGAGTCAACGTGCTTACGAGCTACACTCCAAAGAGCGGTTGTACTTAAGAAACTGAAGTTTCAGGCCATGTAGAATTTTAGGGGAAGGGTAGAAGATGTGGTGATGATGGAGAACCTGGTGGGCATGGTGGGGGACTCCTCCAGGGCCCTAATCCATCTCCTGCCACCTTCCTTCTGCCAGCCACCACTGCAGCACCAGCCTCAGCTCCCCAGCGTCTCCTGCTCTCCTGAAATAGTCTCCCTTTGCTAGCAGCAGGGAAAGAACACCCGCATTAAAGGAGTTCTCTCCACCAGGCCACCTTTACAATGGGTGGGGGTGCTCTGCAGAGAAAGGGCTCCTCTGAAGGTCTGCAGGAGCCAAAGCAGGCAGCTCCCATTTCCTTCTTCCCAGCCTTGCTCTCCAGCTGTGTGACCACCTCCACAAGTCAACCACCACCAACACAAACCCTGGACTCAGGCGCTGCCTTCTTGAGGAGCCAGGTGAGTCAGCCTGGATTTTAAGGTAGAGAGAGCTGCCCAAGCACAGGCTGCACGAAGCCTACAGCTATCCTGGCCCCATCAGCGATGAGCTGGCAAAATGGTAGCTGCCAAGACTCAGGCTGACCCTGAGGCCAGGGTGCCTCAAGACAGGTTCTTGTCTCTTTTGGAGCTGCTAGGGCCTATGGCTTCGACCTTGACTGGAAACCTTGGAGGTACACTCGTTTTAAACTAAAGGGTAATGTGAAGAGGAAGAAACAAACAGACTTAACGGACGATCTGGTTTTACGGTATTCTCGTCTCTTTCTCAAGTATTTTCATTTCTCACTCTTAGTGACACCATGCCTAAATCACAATTTAATGCCATCATAGCCAGAAATTCTTCACATAAATGTTAGAGGTAATGGCATACATTTAGCTTAAGAATGAAGTTCAGCTTGTATAAAACAGAAATTAAGAAATTAAAATCTGTTCTTAATATCATAGCAAGAACCTGGAAAGGATAATAGATATATTATCCATTATTGCTATTTTAGTAATTTTAACAGTCATTCTCATACAGCCATAAAAAATGAGACACCAGGTAACCCAGCCTATAGTAGTTTGTTCAAATGTCAACCATAGTAATCACATACTTTAATTATTACAAAAACTGCTTTAACGTAAAATATTTAAGTAAAACATATTCTTAAAATGCCACCAAATAGTAAAAAAAGTTCTTGATAATGACCATATTAAATTACAGCATAAAAATTATAGCAGCCAATTCAAATTATTACATAGTAGAAATAAAAGAGCAGTAAAAATATTTCAACTACATGGGCCAGGGATCTAGCTCAGTGGCCTAAGCACTTGCCTGGCAAGCATGAGGTGGCGAGTTCAATCCCCGGTGCCGCAAAAAAAAAAAAAAAAAAAAAAAAAATTTCAACTACACAATTGAGAGTATGGTTTAAATTTTGGTTCACATTTCCAAATTGCTTTGAAAACTGTCACCAGTGCATCACTTACCTGTATATGTCAGACTGATTATACTCATAAAGCTCCTTTTCCAGGTCTAATCTTTTTTTTTCACTGCAATCCAGAAAGAAATATTTCATAAATCATTAGGCCAATATCGCTTTCAAAATCACATTTTTCCCCAAAAACTCTACCAAAAGACTTCTCGATTTAATAGGCAAATTCAGTAGCATAGCTGGATACAAAGTCAACACTCAAAAATCAATAGCATTCCTGTACACAAACAAACTCACTGAGAGAGAAATTAGGCAAACAACACTCTTCACAATAGCATCCAAAAAAAATGAAATACTTAGGAATCAATCTAACAAAGGAAATAAAAGATCTGTGTATCGAGAATTATAGTACTCTGAAAAGGAGATTGAAGAGGATATCAGAAAATGGAAAGATATCCCTCGCTCGTTCATGGATAAGAAGAACCAACATTGTGGAAATGGCCATACTCCCAAAACTGTTATACAGATTTAATGCAATCCCAATCAAAATACCATTAGCATACATCACAGATCTAGAGAAAACATTCTTAAAATTCATTTGAAAACAGAAAAGACCTAGAATACCAAAGGCAATCCTGGGCATCGAAGGCAAGGCAGGAGGCATCACAATCTCTGACTTGAAATTATACTACAAAGTTACTGTGTTAAAATCAGCATGGTACTGGTAAAAAAAAAAGTAAAATAAAATAAAAAATAAACCAGACCTGAGGGTGCGTGGAACAGATCAGAAGATGCAGACACAACTACAAACACACTCAGCCACCTTATCTTTGACAAAGGGGCCAAACATGTTCACTGGAAGAATGATAGCTTCTATAATAAATGGTACTGGAAAAACTGGCTTTCTACATGCCTAAGACTAAAACTAGACCTATGTCTATCACCATGCACTAAAGTCAAAATGGACCAAAGATCTAAATATTAAAATAGAAACACTAAATCTCCTGGAAGAGAAAGTAGGTTAAAGCAGATATCTTGAAGACATAGGAGTAGGCAGAGAGTTCATGAACAAAAACTAAACTGCATAAGAAATACTTCAAAGAAACAACAACTGGAATGTCAGCTTATTAAAAAGCTTTTGCACATCAAAAGAAATCATCAACAGAGTGAAAAGACAACCCAAAGAGTGGGAAAAAATTTTAGCCAAATGTCCCTCAGACAAAGGACCTCTATCTGGAACATATAAAGAATTGAAGGCCGGGCGTGGTGGCTCACGCCTGTAATCCCAGCACTCGGGAGGCTGAGACAGGC
>RJWT010003815.1:18384-35357 GCA_004365215.1 Cuniculus paca | reverse complement strand
AATAGGCAATAATTTTTTGGACAAGTCTGTAAAAATGAGGCAACACATGAAAATATAGGTAAATGGTATATCAAACCAAAAAACTTCAGCACAGCAATAAATAAATAAATAAATAAATACACTCATCAAAGCAATGAGATAACATAAAGAATTACAGAAAATATTTTCAAACTATATATCTGACAGTGGGTTAACACCCAGCATGTATAGGGACTAAAAAATCTGAATAAAAGTCAAAATGTATTAGTTTAAAAAATGCCCAGTAGATATGGACAATTCTCAAAGAAGACATATAAATGATCAATAAAAATATTTAAAAGTGGTCATTACTAATCATCAGAGAAAGGTAAGTGAAATTTCCATGAGATACAACCTCATCTCAATAAGAATTCCCTTTTTCCCAAAGACTAAAGACAACAGGTACTAGTAGGAATGTGGAGAAATGGAAACACTGTTGGTGGAAATATAAATAAGTAGTGCTATTATAAAAACAGTCTGGAGCTATCTCAAAAGATTAAAAATAGAAACACTGTATGATCCACCAATCCTATTATTGGGTATATAGCTGAATGAAATTAAATCAGTATATCAATGCAACATTATCCATAATAATCAAGAAATAGAAGTAGCTATTAACTGATGAGTAGATAAGGAAAATGTTGTGGTTATATACACAACAGAACACTATTCAGTCATAAGAAGAATGATAAGCTGTCAGCATAGGCCAAACTAAAGTCATTATATTAAGTGAACTATACCAGGCATAGATGAGCAAGTACTGAATGATGTCATTCATGTGTGGACTCTGACACACAGGAACTCATGAAGTTGATAGTACACTGGTGGCAAAAAGGCTGGTAAGTGTAGTGGGGTGAAAGAGATGGAGAGATGTTGATCAATAGGAACTAAATGACAGTTCGATAACTTAGAAGTTCGAGTGTGCTGTTTCACCTTAGGTTGACTATAGAGGACAACAGAATTCTGTTTCAAAAAACCTAGAAAGAAGGATTAATGTTTTTACTAAAAAAAGGATAAATATTTGAGGAGATATGTGCTTAACCTGATTTAAATATTATAGAATGTTTACAGGTATGGAAACATCACATGGTTGTGTACAATGCCATGTACAGTTTTTATGTTTTTAAGTGTCAGTAAAAAAATAAACTCAACAGGGCTGGGGATTTAGCTCAGTGGCATAAGTGCCTGCCTGGCAAATGCGAGGTCATGAGTACGATCCCCAGTACCAAAATAAATAAATAAATAAAATTAAATAAAATAAATAAATTCGAAGAAAGACAAAAATATAGCATCCACATTCAGTTAAATAGATTACACTAAAACTAATCAAATTGGTTATATATTTAAGTTTTCACTGGTAACTTTCTTAATTTAGTATACACATTACATAAAAATTAATATATATGTTAATTCATATATAAATAAATACCTATATGCTATTTTTTCCTCTTTTTTATTTGTACACTCTTGCCCAGATCCAGTAAGAGAACAGAGAAAGAGATTACAGAAGCTTACAAACAGTAATATCACATTTGGGCTTTAAGTCTTTCTTGGTGTTTCTGAAAACAAACTGCCGAAAAAATAGTGAATTACTCTGAGCTTTTTATTTTATTTATTTATTTTGGTGCTGGGAATCTACCTCAGCATCTTGCACTTACCAGGTAGGTGCTGTACTGCTGAGCTATATCCCAGCCCTAACCCTACCTTTTATGTTAAAGAAATACTTACATCATTGACTATAAGGTGCCTTCATTTTACCAGAGAATTCCCCCTTGCAATCCACTAAAGAAAAATGTGGCTAACACTCAGTAATTTGCCTCTCCTGAAATTTCTTAGCCCATGTGAAAAAAGAAATGTGATCCTGTGGCACTGTAAACCATCACTGATTTCATAATATTATTGGTAATAAAACTGTGAGCTAAAATAAACCTTTCCTCCCTTAACTTGCGAATATCAGGTATTTTTTAGCAGCAACGAGAAAGTAACTAAGACACCAAACTAACCAAATAAACCAACTAACATTAAGACAGAGTTAAGTAGAAAATTATGTAAACATTTACTCTACACTAACAGAAAAACTAAAATTCCAAAATAAAAAATTTAAATATCTGATATAATAATTTTATTACTAAATACTAATGACAAAACATTAAAATTCATAGGGCTACATCAGTTTTTATGAAAACCGTCACTGCTCTTCAAATAGTGAACTCAGCATTGGAAGCAAAGTGCCTGTTTATGTTTTCTATTACTACAAATTTGTTGGTTCAAAACAATTCAGATTTACTACCTTAGTGTTTTGAAGACCAGAATTCTACAATTCATTTTATTATAGTAAGCCAAGAGATTGTTACCCAAGAAAGATCTAAACTAACCCTTTAATTTCACTTGCTCTTAGTTTACTTAAAAATAACTAATTTTGAATGTCATTTAACTGGGCAGTACGTTGCTAGTCTCCCACTAGATTTGCTATAGATAAAACCTCTGCTGATTGTGGATGTTATAACAGATGTCTATGTTACTTATCAGGGATTTGAAGGCCACTTTTACGGAAAATGCTACCATTCACTTGCAGCTGCAGATGTCGAATGTGGTGACTGGAAGATGAATGCTTGATACGTCTGTCTTCATGTTGTATCTATTGTTTTTTGTGGCCTTACCCTTTTGGCCAAAGACTGCCGCCAGGTACCATGATTAAAAACATCAGACCACAAAAGGAGCAGAAAGATGTGGACCTGAATTTGTGGAAGATCTCTGCCTACTCCCAGGAAAGATATTAATACTGTTTCATTTTGTTAGTCTGTCTTCCTCCTCCATTATCCCTTTTCTATAACCGTAACTTCAGAAGGTCCAGTTTAGAGTCAACTTGCTTTGTAACCAGAAGCTCCAACTTCTCTGCTTTTGGGCCACTGGATAATGCCCTCCTACCATCCCTCTTCTCTTGAGTCATTGGCATTATCAAGCTTCAGCAGAACTGAATCCTTGTCTCAGGGTATCCATAGAAGTGCTCGTTCTGGAGTATCTGAGTAGAAAATGCATTTGCTTATCTTTTCCACATCAAGAGGCTACTTATATTCCCCAGTTTGTAACCCTGTCATCCTCGATTCCCTCTTTGAATCTCATCAGTCTGACAGTCTGCTTCCTTCATTGTGTAGACATCTTTTCCAATTTTCTGCTACTCCATCCTCTGTTTTATGAAGACAGTCATGATGGCACCAGTCCCACGAAAATAATCCAGGACAGTATCTATATCTCATAATTCTTAATTATTCAAGTGTGAAATTTGTTTTCCTTGTAAACATTCAAAGACTCCTGAGAATAGGATGTAGAAATACTTGAGAGCAACTTTTTAACCCGTGACAGTCTTTGTATTGCTAATATAAGTAATTATATCTACTTACTTTAAAATCCATAATTTGTGGTCTCTAAGTATTTATTTAATTTACTGACATATTTATATATTTTTTGGTGCTGATGACTGCATCCAGGACGTTCAGGATTCTAGGAAAGTTCTGACCACTGATACACATCCCTATCCTCCTTAGTTAACAAATTAAATTATTGTAAATTGGTGAATGTTGATAATTATCAATATCAATGCCCTATTCAGATGTTCAAAACATTGACTAATAGTGTGAGCATTCACATTTTAGTTTGTCTTTGTCAAATTCTTACTTTTACATTTCATTTTCTTTTCATGAAATTGCTTTATGAAACTCAGAAGTACAAATTAATGTCATACAACTATTCTTAAATATGTATGTCATTTTCCTCTTGACTAAATATGCTCTCAGGGGCTTAGAATACTTAGAGCTTGACAGTTCAAAGTTAGGAAACTCTAAAGTTTCTGTATGCTCATGGTAAATGCAATTAACAAGAAGTAAACATTTACATTAAAGAACAATGAAGACACCACAAACTTACTGGTTCTAAAACAATACAAATTTTCAACCACTAGGTGGTATTCTTAGTCTACAGAATTATGATAAAACAGATGTCTGTAGACCTAATTTCTTTTGAATGTTTAGCCATTTTATTATTTTTGGGCAGGTTAGATTTAAATTGATGGGTGTCTCTAAAATTGAGCTGCAATCCCTGTAGGATCGTATCTGTTTCAAATCACTCTTTTGTGCAGTCCATTGGCACAGGCAACAACTATCTGGGGCATTTACGAGGCTTTTAGCTTTCTATTGTTATAGCAAACACTGGTCATAAATCAACTTAAATAGAGAAAAGGTGCGTTTCAGGCCACAGCTGAAGATATTCAGTTCATATCCAGTTGGCCCATTGCTCTGAGCCAGTTACAAGGCAGGATGTCATAGCAGAAAGCACATTGCACACACAGCCTACCCATCTCATGGTTGAGTAGGAAAGAGAAAGGAAGAGACTAGAGTCCCATATCTCCTTCAAAAGTGTGCCCCCAGTGGTTTTCTAGGCTCCACTTCTTGTAGTTTCTGTGACTTCCTAATGGCACACTGAACAAGCAACAACACATAGACCTCGTGTGTGGCGGGGTGCATCCTATATCCAAGACAGAGCACTAGATATTGAGTAGGGTTTGTTGAGTAAAGTACTCAGAATAAAATAACTCTGAAACTAACTTTACCTTTCTAAATTCTTTCTGTCCCTAGATCTTTGCTTCATGAGTTGTAATATTTAGTTCTTATACCTTTGGATTTCATGCCCCAGTGTTTCTAGCTATATGCACAGAAGACATAGTCACAATTATTTATGACTAGAATGTTCCAGCTAGAAACATTCCAATGTTGTTAAAAGATCAAATTGAATTAAAAACACTGCATACATTTAAAAAGTTCTTTGACTTGTTTCTGCCATCCTGAAATTTTTTATTTATATAGTTATTATCAAAACACTTCTTTTATGCCCATTCTAATATTCAAACACATTGTAGATCTTATTTACGTTGGTTTTCTTCACATGCCACACCACACAGAGGACTCCATAATAATACTATCAACTCATTTACAACTTCTCCAAACAAAGATATGGAGGGAAAACCTGTCTTTAAAGTTTTCTGCTTTAAATATGTTTAAAGATCAGAAGTAGAATTTTGAAAGATGATTGTAATTTACACTGATTTTCATTGCACAATTTAAGAGCTTTATAAAATTTAAAGAAAAAACACTTTCAGAACTACCAATAAGTGAATTTGACATTTTTAGCAGAAATATTATATCTGATTGCCCTTTTCATGAATCCAACTGTTTAAAAATTTTGTTTTAATCAGTAAAAAGAAATAAAATAAAGTCTATAACTGTATTTTAGTATTTTAAAAGATTTACTTCTAACAAAGATACTGACATGTACTATAATCCAAAGAAGGCTATCCTGCTACCATTTCTGTCAAAATTTACTCAGGAAGCATACATGTGTGAAAATGTGATAAATAATGCCCTAACAGTAGCACAGAAACCTGTTACAGCAATGATCCTGTATTATTTTAAAGCTCTGAAAATGTCAAAGAAATCTGTTGTAAAATTTTTTTATTTAATATTTAAATGATTTGGAACAAAAAATATAAGTGCAATACAATGTTATAAGGAGCTGTTAATATCTGACCAAATAAGAATTATTCTTCAAAAGTGTTCATTTTTCTGTGTAATATCATTTCATGTTTTCAAGGAATGGAGCCTGGAAAGCTAGTTTGCATGAACTTTATGTTACTTTGAAATAAAACTTACTAAAATAGTAAAGTATAAAGTTTTGTTGTCTATAAACAGTTCTATTCCTACATTTTTAAAACAATGACATAAAACAAAATGTGTCTGATATGATGTCGAAATTTCATGGCAAGTAGTTTATGTCAGAGACATAAACTTGATCTTGATTTCTAATAGACCCAAGGAAATAGATCTAGTATTCAAGTGTCTTTTTATTAATACCCAGACTAGATATATGTTCTTTTCAGAGGACTATCATTCGTGAAATCAAATTTTATCTGAAGAGTTTTTAATTCAATGCCAACATGCAACACAAATCAACTAGGGAAATAAAGAGGAAACCTGACTAATAACCCAGAAAAGCACAAACCACGAAAACAGACTCTAATAATGGAGTCACTATAATTAGCTTAAAATACATGTTCTGTATTCATTCGAGAAAATAATATGGTAGATTGAGAAATGCAGTAGAAAACTGTAAAATAAAAAACCCTAGAAAATCTAGAATATCATAGAATTCAAAATACAAACTAATAAAGAAAACTATGGTTTTAAAACTGGAATAGAATCAACTAGAGAATGTTATCAAAAGTAGGAATAAGAAAATTATCCAAATTGAAGTACAGAGAAGTATAATCTCATAAATTATTTTAAAAACAGCAAAAGAGACACAAGGGATATGGAACATGGGTCTAGATATAAATACTGTGTCCAGGAAAGGAATAAAGGTGAAAAACAAGGTCAAATGATCCTTCTCAGTATTGTGTTGTGATATATTACAAAGTCACTCAGTTAATACCTACAATATATGATGCTCTGAACTGTTTGTCTTAACGTACAATAAAAGTATGAACCACTATGTTAGATTATGTAACACAATAGTAGAGCTTGAATACTTCCCCAACTTTTCTAAGGCTATTAAACTTTCATTATTCCTGGGAGAAATTATGAAAGAAGAATATTTCAGTGAATCAAAACGATTTTTTAAATTTCTTGAACACAGTAAGTGAATAAGAACATCAGGAAAGCCCGTTTAAAATTTGTTAATTTAAAATGAAGTATGATTTAAATATTTTTTTCTGATTACTAATTCTATGTGTAACAACTTCAACCTGATTTAAATAATTTGTAATAGATGCTAAAGAAGTATCTCAATTGACATATTTGCAACAGAGAATGTGCCTCCACTGCACTGCACAGATTTATCATTTGGTTTGGGTAGATGCTCCTGAATATCAGGACGCTTAGTGAAAAATAAAATCCAATTGTCACATCCTCACTCCAATTCTATCAGTCTCCAATTCTATCTGACTCCAATTCTATCATTCTCATTCTTAATAAGCCATAAACTTATAGGTACAATTTTTACCCTGCATTATGTATTTCAGTGTTACAGATGTCAAATATTATCAAAAAGATAGAAATGGCTAAAGTTAAATTATTTCATTATTTGTTTCTTTGAGATATGTTAACCTTTATTTCTTACCAGCAGATCTACATTCAGAAATTATTTCTTGGGATAATATTTTTTATTTAACAGCAAAGTGCTCATATACTTTCTGAGATATATGTATTTTTGAAACCCATAAACATACTATCAATTTAATTCAGTGATTCCAATGATGCTATTATGAATTGGAAAACAGTATTTTTATAGTTTCCTGTGAACCATGAGGTGAAAATTAAAAACTAGTCTCAGAGACATGCCTGATTATTGACTTTCAACAGCATTCTAGTTCTCTGAAAGCCATAATTTAAAAACAGCCAGAGCCGTCTGACTCCGTTATTTTACAACTTTAGAGACATTTTCAGGTGAAAAAAAAAAACCTGTAATCTGATACCCTTTTTTCACTACTCATTTAGGAAAATAAATCATAATAAATGTGTAAAGTATTATTTATGAGTTTTCACAAAGGCATAAAATGACTCCTAAGCAGAATCAGGAAACTACTTCTTAGTTCCTTCAATTCATCAAGAGTGTGATGAGTTAAGAAATTTATGGTTCAAGGCTGTGAGTCGTGCTAGTAGACAGTGGGTATACTGGTCACTGCTGGTAGCTTCAGTGATGCATCCTCTCCCAGCCTCTGGGAGTACTGGTGCATATAGACTCACTACTGTCTTTCACCATAGATAATTACATTAGAGAAGTGAATATTTCTTTCTTTGGTTTCCTCATCATACTTGGAAGCCGATGGCCGGTTAACACGGGGACTATAAAGAGATTCAGTACTACTGTTAAAGCCATGGAAAAGACTTGTCTCAAGGAGGGACACAGTCAAAGGTGTAACTGATGCTCTGCATTACCTCATGGGACTAAGTTGATGCTATTAACTGAGGACACACCCTTGCTTGGTTTTCTTTCCCTGATCTCACCTGTTTACTTCACTCTTCCATGAGACCACTCCTCTGATAAATAACTTGCTCATCAATACTTGAATTTGGCTTTAGGAAACTTGATTTAGGATTGTTGTACCAGGAATTTTTCTAAAAAACAGACCCTTAAATTGGAATTCTGGAGATGAAACCTGCTCAGGAAAATGACAAGAAGTCCTTCAACTCCTGTTACGTGGAGTGTTGATAGCTCCAAGCATGCTACAGCAATACAATTCATAAGACATTCATTTGTGGCAGGACACACATTATTTGGACAAGGTAGAAAGCAACACACTAACCAATGAAATAGCACTAATATTTAGTAAGCATGAGAGAAACAGTACTTACGATGACTGTGTATTTGGCTGGATGTTGCCAAAAACAGATAAAATGTCAGGCAAACTTTTACTAATTAGCAATTTAAAAATAAGTTTTAGAGAAAAGGAATTTCCTTCAATGCACTGATGAAAATCTTCTCTTGATGTTAAAGGACTGAAAGCTATAGACCAAACGTAGATCCTAATTGTGACAGAAGAAGAACTTCAGAGAAGAATATGATCACTTTTGGCAAGAATTGTCATAAGCTAACATCAGAATCGTGATAGGGAAAGATTTAAGTATTGATACTTTGTTTAAGTAGAGACACGAGAGGCCCACAAGTTCTACTCAGGCAAATGTGCACTGTTTCTTATTGGAAATGTGTTATTCTCACTATTTATCATTTACACAGAGGCCTCAGAATTTGGACGGGCCTTTAAAATTGGTGCTTGTCTTCAGAATTTATCCCGACCTCTATTCTGATATTCATGCTCGTGACTAAACTGCAAACTGAGAGAGCTCTAGTTATGCAAATAGTACATCTACTCTGGCCAAGCACGAGTTGAAGAGTAAGTCTAGGAGTGAATCCCAGAAATGATTCATCAAGTGGTTTGGGAAGACGGAATATAAAGCTGATAAGAAAGTTTATCACTATGTAAAACACACTTGAAGTCTTAGAAGGGGTCACAGAAATTCCTTCTAATGTGCTGTTGGGATTATCTTAAGAACATGGAAAAAATAAGAACATGGAAAAAGTTATGGCTCAGTTAAATGCAACACAGATACAAGGGTTACCATGGCAGACCAGGGAGAAAGGAAGGAAAAGCCTTGCATTAAAGGACATGCTAGGATATATCTACTTTAAGCTTGAATGTTTAAGGTGCTCTGTTCTGTGAGTTAGTGAAGAAGAGGACATACATTTGTCAACAAAGTAAAGAAGGTCCTGCAAATGGGCAGCATAATGAAGTATAGAACTATTGAAGGGCTCAGTGCCATTTGTCATCAACATTCTGGGATGGCTGTTTTATTTTTCATTTTAAAGGGAAAAAGCAGAAAAATTGACAAGCAAGCAAACAGTATCTAGGTCCTTCCCGGCCATGAGTGGATCCAGGAATAATAGGAGCTATCTGGTACTACTAAACCACTGGAAGAAAAGGGGAATGTAATTTTCCCCGTAATCAGCAAGTTTGGAGTGGCAGACAGAGAGGCACATATAATGTCTACATTTAGAGTCTTTATGGATCATATAGTGTATTCCTATGGCAAGACACATGAACAGCCCATAATGTATTATTTATAATATACAATTATAAGAGAATATGAATGGTTGAACAGATACATGAAGTAAGATTCCAAAATTAGAAAGTCATCATCTCATGCAAACTTTTCAGACCTGAGTCTGTCCTCAGTCCCAGAATTTGTTAATTGAATGAGAATTCTGCAACATATGACAAGTGTAGCCATTGTTGAAATCCTCCCTCAAAGGGACTTCTAGACACTTACTCGAGTTACTATACACTGGGGAAAGAGAAATACCCATCTTCTAAGAAGGATTTGGTACATATTTTTATATGAGTCTGTGCTTAGAATATCCAAAGCAGTATTTTAGATGAGAGTTGCATAAGGGTCAGCCACAATTAGAGTCTTGGCCTATTATCACTTCACAGTGGGTCTAATGGTTCCATGGCCCTATCTCCAATCCTCAAATGGTAGTTTCAATGAACACATTACAAAGTTGCCAGAATTCACATTGGTTTCTTGTTCTATAGTTTAAGAACTATAGGAGTAACAAAAGCAAAGTCTTGAATCTGCAACCTCAAACCAAACTTATATATTAACAATAATACTGCACCCTACTGAATAGACCCAGATTTGTGTCACCTTCCAAGGCTTAAGAGATGTAAAAAGGGTGATTTCCATCACAGTCCTATTTAATTTACAAGTTAGGTTCCCATAATTAAAAACTGGTTATATATAGGGGCTTGTTTTTGACTGAATGGACAGTGGAAGATAAGGAGTAGCTTTGATTGCAACTGCAGTGCAGAAAGTGGTACCTTTTAAAGAGGGAAAAGGAATTTGGAATCTGGAGTTGAGCAGGTAGATGAAAATCATTAACCACACTGGAGGCTGCAGATCACAATTTAGGGGAAATTAAATCTTAGTTTTATCTTTTGACTATCTAATCACACGTGTAGTTGAAAATGTTAAAGAAATGGAATTATCTCAAAGAGATGAGAAACATATATTTCAGAGTGAGGGAGTACTGTGAATTGTTTGAAGATAGGAAAGTAAGACAGGTGAAATATTTGAATAGTGAATGATTTTGATTCAGAAAATCACCTTGAGTTTTAGAAAATGAGAATTTCAAGTATTTGCATATGAAACCTTCTATTTAATTAATTTAATATTTCAACCAAGGGAATCTAATGAATGAGTTGAAAACATAGGTTATTGAATAAAGTTTTTAAATTTAGGATGCCGCCATGGCCACTTGGGTACTTTGTGTTCTAACTTTGAAGGACAACAAGGCAATAAGGAGGATGAAGGAAAAACCAAGCTCCCCAAATTCCTCTCAGGCCTTTCAGTTCAGTATAGTCAATATTGCTTTTTCACTTCTGAATTGAGGGTAGACATAAAACATTGTTCCTAACATGATTCTTCTCATTTTGCTTTAGTTTTTCTAAGTTAAAACTATCTCTTAATGTGATTTAACAGAACCGCTTGTTTGTTAGGTTAGTTACCAAGGTAAGCATTGTAGCTGCATGTATTGAAATGATAAAGTTCTAGGTTTTATTTATTCACTACTAATTGCCAATAATAATAATTGAAAAATTCGAAGTATGGTATAGATTAACATCAAGTACAGAAAATATTAAGAATCATACAACTACAATACAGGTTTTGTTATTTAAAGTCCTGATGACTAGAGCAAATTTATTATCTTTTTCCTACCATGAAGATGACTATTTGAATTTCACTCTTTTCTTGATGGAAAGATAATCTAACATGAATGCATGATTTACATATTTCCTCATGTAATGAATTTGTCTTTTGTTTAAAATTGCAAAGGAAGTTTTGAGAGGAAATATAAGGGTATCCTTCAAATCAAAAAGCATTCTGCCTTCAGTTATCTCCAATTTTATAGAAAATGCGTAGTAAAGGAATTCAATTCTGTAATTGCACGTGAAACAGGATAGTAATTTCTCCCCGAGGATTTAGGGAATACCGAGGCAGAACCCGCTTCTTCCTCAGCGTGCCACATTGCCTTTCACGGTTAACCAGAATGGCAGCCCCGTGTAGCCTGGGTGACTGGCTTGGCAGCTGGCCATTTGACAATGGATACTAAAAATTGCAGTAGTCTTTTAACATACTTTAAAAACATTCTAGGTTAATGCTTCTGTGCTCAGGACATATATTCTGGATTATTTCTGTTATTTAAAATTTGTTAATACTTGACTATCGTCAGCCTACCCTTAAAGTAAAAATTTCAGCATTTTAAAAAAGCTTTGTTTTGAGTCTATTAGTGGGCAGTTATGATAGTATAATTGTAGGTCAAAAGAAGCAAGATTTTTAGAATTGATATAAAGTGTGTACTTTAGATATAAAATATAATTGACAAGATGATATCATGAGTAATGTCTTTCACTCTTAAAGCTCAAAATACACGCTAGCAAGTTAGAAAATATACAGCAAAAGATGGTGCTAGGAATCTATAAAACCATGCCATTTTCTTCTACCTATTGTGTTTCACATGTGTAGTTCAATATTTTTTCTATATTTGTAAATGCTATAAATATACAGTTCTTTAAAAGCTTCATGCACATGAACTTAATCATAAATGTAATGTCACTGTATTATTCATGGAGACACATTTTTGCCTTCTTAATAACTTATACTTTAGAAATAACAGATTATATATTCTAATATTGCATTAATGATTTAAAATGTGTACTATCATTTAACTAAAAGTAAATTTATTTTACTTTGATATACGTAATATATTATATGTAACTGATAGAAGATTCAATTTGTAAAGAAATAACTTTAAATGTTAGTGCTATTCTTGCGAGCTTCAAATTGTAAAAAGCCAAGAGTGTTTTGTGATCAAGATCTATAACATAGGGCTGAAGATTTAGCTCAATGGCATAAGCGCCTGCCTGACAATCACAAGGTCATGAACTCGAACCCCAGTACCAAAATAAACAAGACAAAACAAAACAAAAAGCTGTAACATATAAACTTTTAAAATAGACAATTTTTTCATGTGTACTGTATATTATTTTGAAATCATTTAAAATTTAAAACATTGAATAATATAATATTGCAGTCTCCACAGTGTTGGAGACTGCAATATTCTTTACTGAGATGAGGATTTCTAGACCAAATAAACTCCATAGGTCTGAAGTCAGATACCTCAGTTTGAAACTCAAGTACTATAATACTTCTCTAGCAAACAATTTGGTTTCCAAACAACATGCCTTGCAAAGGATCCTTAGCAAAATTTTGCTTCCCTTTGTGAACTCTGCTTCAGTTGACAAACTCTAACACAACCATTTTCTCCAGAATCCTGGAAGAAATTAAACTCGCCAACCTAGGTACCACTGTATTTTTTTATTAATACATATTTGCCATATATTGATCACATTCATCATTGTAATTTGTTCATGTACCTAATATAATTATTTTTACCCATTCCCTGCAATTCCTTCAACCCTTCTTCCCTTCCCCTTTTACAAAACTTTTGTTTATATTTTTTTCCATTCTTTTTTATTCGTTTCCATTCCTTCCCTCTCTCCTTTCCCCTTCTTTGTTCCCCTTCCAATATGAACCACTGTATTTCAAACAGAAAAAATACAAGTGTGCTTCCTTTTTGCCAGAACCGCATTCTTTCAGGAATTTGCCAAAATGACGAACACGAAGGGAGAGAGGAGGAGAATCTGGTATATGTCCTCTAGGTCTTTTAGAAAACGTGGGTTTGTTCCTTTGATCACATACACGCAAATCTACAAAAAGGGTGACATTGCAGACATCAAAGGACTGAGTACTGTGCAAAAAACAGTGTCACCATGGCAAAACAGGAGGAGTCTACAACGTTCCTAGCATGCTGCTGGCATTGTTCTAAACAAGCAAGTTAAGGGCACGACACTTGCTAAACGGATTAACGTGCGTATTGAGCATATTAACATCCAAAGAGTCATGATAGCTTCCTGAAATGTGTCAAGGAAAGTGACCAGAAAAAGAAGGAAGCCCAAGAGAAAGGTACCTGGGTTCAACTAAAGCGCCAACCTGCCTCACCCTGAGAAGCGCACCTGTGAGAAGCAATGGGAAAGAGCCTGAGTAGTTGGAACCTATTCCCGATGACGTCATGGCATAGGCTGGTGGTGCAGCTCTGCCATTCAGTACTTAATTGGTGGCTAACTGTTCCAGGCCCTACTTAAAAATAAAAAATCATCCTGTGCTGTAAAGTTGGTTCTCTTAATCGAACAGGTGTGTGGTGCCTTTACCTCAGAAACAAATATTTGGAGCAGATTTTCATTCTACCCAGTTAATTGGTTCAGGTCTTCACTCTTCAGTGTTTCTCTTGCTGAGAGATATTGCTGAGGTATCGTGTAGGTGTATATCCAAATGACCAAATATTTATGAAATAGTTTATATTGGCTTGAAGACCCTGTAAATCATCACGGGGAAAAAATGTACCAAAATAAAATGCAGTCACTTCGGTTAAATAAATGGAAGTCCATTTCTGTTAAATAAATTGTTTAAACCACCAAAAACGCAAAAAAATTTGAAAAATACAAATGTATATCAAAATGTAAATACTTAATCTCATCTTGACCTTCTTATAAAGGAGGAGTCAGTCTTTTTTATTTTTATTAGTAAGTGTTTGTAGTACATAATCATCACGTTTATCATGGGAAACTGGTGCATGTACAGATCCCATCTTAATTCACTGGTTTATCCCCTGCTCTTCTCACCCTCTCTCCTCCTCCCACCTCTTGATCACCTTCTCTTTGGAAAAGAGGTACTGGATTGGTTTCCTATTATCAATCCTTTAGATTTCTCCTTAATGTATTTCTATGTCAGGTTTCTTATGTAAGAGATAACATGCAGTATTTAAGCATTTGTGCCTTATTTATTTCACTTACCATTATGGTCTCCAAGTGCATTCATTTTTCTGCAAAAAACCTGGTTTTATCCTTTCTTATGGCAGCATAGTTACTCCATAGTCCATAAATATCATATTTCATTCATTCAGTCATCTGTTGATGGACATATACACCCTTTCCAAGATTTAACTACTGTGAATAAAAGTGAAGTTTTAATTACCAGGAATTTCAGTTTACTGAATTAAGTGAAAAGAACTGTAGAAATATTCTTAAGTAGTTCTGTTTTTAAGTCATTTGTCAAAAATCAATTTCATGGTAATGAAGACATCAAATTAGTTATTTAATTTTATGTAGAAATAATGAGGTTTTGTTTTGCAAATAATCGGCCTTTGTTGGTATGTTCAGAATACATGTTTTGTGTTAATCACTTTGAGGTAACTCTCCAAGAGTTGCTACATGCTACAGTAGTGTGGAAGGATACTTAAAAACCTCTGGAACATTATGAAACATACAATGTAGTCTGTATTATGAAAATGCTTTATGTCTTTAATGCTGACCAGTGTTTTGTGAAAATTAATTGATCATTCAGGAAGACAGTTGTGTACGTTTACTGTTACATATGTAGCACATCATGTGACAAGAATAATTTTGAGATAGATTAAACCCACAAACAAAAAACCCACTTCTTTAAAGACCTAAGGAGCTGAAATTCAGGGTAAAAAGGGATGTATTCTCCAAATAAAAGTGAAGGCTATCAGCAGTACCTTTGACATCTGCAGATTCCAAATATTAATATTTAATCTCTTGAAACAATCCCTGCACTCTGTAACCCTAACAGCAAAACGACTAATTTCAAAGTGGTGTTCAAGCACTCGCTAAGAAAGTAAGACACCAAGATAGTTGAATAATCTCTCAATACACATTATGGTGGCTTATTTTATGGAACTCTGAGAATTAAGATTTTTAAAATCAGTTTTGGATTATGAAAAATCTGTAGATATAAGACACTGTTGAAATTAAAAAGGAGGAAAGCATTAGAATTCTGCAATTCCATATAATAGCTCTGGTATCCATCAATAAACATTGCATGCACATTTATATGTGCACCACTATATATGTTTAAGGGTGTGAGTAGGGAAGTTTATCTATCTACCTTCAACTTGCTTTGTCAGGCAACAATTAGTATCTGTGACAAAAATTGGACAATTAGACCATGCTTTCATGATTTCCTAAATCTAATGAAATTTATTCTAAAAAGTACTAGTGTTGATGTAACTTTAGACCTTCAAAACTGGTTCAATCAAACTTTTTCTTATTTGATTTATGCATGTCCTAAGTGCATTGTTTAGAAAAATTAAACATAAATGCAAGAATGATTGGATTGATAGAGACTGGTTGAAGAGTTATTCACCTACTTCTTGGAAACACCAACTTATTTCCAAAGTGTAAAGAAATGAAAAAGAACAAAACTTATCCAAGTCCATGGAAAGCCATCAGAGTAGAGGAAAAAGACTTGGTTTTGGAACCCGAAACTTCACAGGCTGTGCCATAAAAATAGTCTCCTTGAATCTATGTTAACATAAACTTACTTGTCCAAATATTTTTACTTTTGCAAGTGGTGAGGAACTAAACTAATAGTGACTTTTAGCCCAGCATAAATATAACTGCTCTCAGGCAAATTTTGTTCACATAATTATAATAATTGAAATATAAGATTTATTAAACTGATCCTCGTATTTTATACTTATAATTATTAGAATGTTCTGTAAGAATTTCTCTACTTTCCTTCACCTAATGCAGATAGTCAACGAAATTTCTTATTTTAGTTTTAAAGAAAAGATAAGCTAGTAAAATGGGGGAATCATTAAAATGTGTCTAAATCTACATCAATATCTACTGTTATAAATACATATAACAAAGATAGAATTGTATTTTTTAAATATTCTTTTTCTTTTCACTGGATTTTTACATATTAAGTTGAAAAGTTAAGGTAATCTAATTTTCCATGGTTATTGACATTTTAAACTACTTAGTTAACTACTGTTTTCTACTAGTCCATATAAATTTTTGGAATCAGTTTTTCTTTCTCACAGTTTCTTTTACTTCTTTGCTTGCTTGGTTTATACCAAAGTATTTCTCTTTTTCTGCAATTTTATGCAGTGCATTTTTTAAAAAAAAATCTGCATTCAACTGTGCATTGCTAAAATACAGAAACACAAATGTTTTTGTGTGGGTCTCCTATTTTGAGAATATAATAAATGCATTTAATACTTTAAATATGTTTTGTTGATTTGTTTTGTTTTGTAAAAGTCTATAATTCTCTGTCTATGAATTATGTCTTCCATGAACAAGGGCGTTCTTTTTCTGAATTTTTATTAGTACATGGTTTTATTACATGATTAGATGGGTTATGGGGTGTTGGTATATATACATAACACATCTGAATTCTTTTTTTAACCCTTTCCTTCCGTCCTCT
>RJWT010003815.1:0-18284 GCA_004365215.1 Cuniculus paca | reverse complement strand
AGCTTGCAAGCTGATTCAAACTCATTGTATATTTGGGGGTTCCAGCCATGGAAATTATTATTTGAACTCAATCTTGGACTTCCATAATTTGTTATATTTCTTCTTTCATTTAAGAGTAGCCTATACACAGTAACTTAAAAAATAAATTCCCTTGTTTCTTGTAACATACAAATCTTCCTATAATTGTAAACACATACACATCTCAGCAATATGTACTATAGCATCCAAAGTTGAAACTGAAAATTATATTTAATAGCTTGTTATTGTGATCAAGTAGAGAGTAAAGAATTACTTATATGCATACAGTAGTGTTTCTAGTTTTTTTCTAACCCACTAAAACAATGTAAAAGATTTGACTGAAGGATGATGAATGTAGAGTAAAAGAGTCTCATATATGATTCAAAGACGTAAGCATTTAAATATTTTTGAGAAAAAGTAAACTAGAAAAACAGCATAGTATTTTGTGTAGTTTTGTTTCAACTTGGCTCATTATTTGCATTACATTGCCACCTGGTGGAGAATATGGATGTAAAACTCAGAACTCAAAAATGGACAGTATTTTGGTGTCCAAGGATTATTTCCAATCAGAGGCACAGATTTACAGCAAAATATAACGATATGACATATTTAAAGTCTAGAGTCCTAACATGTATATTTTAAGACTGAAAGGAGGAAAGAATATTCACGCACAAACACACTGAGCTACAACAATGACCTGTCTATAAATATTGCTTATTTATTGGTTCTTAATGGTTGTTCAGTGTTTATTGTTTATTCAGAAGCTACCAATTTGTCTTTTTTCTTTGAAACATTGAAGGACCACATTTAGACTGATTATGAGAAACCTTCAACACCTTCGCGTTAGTTATGCTTCTCCAGAAAAATGGAACCAACAGAATGTTGGTAACTTGCGTGTAGCTTTTGTAGATACACTAGTCCTTTCTGAGGTTTTAGTTCCTGTAGTCAACTATCGTTTGAAATATTAAGTTGAAATTTCAAAATAAACAATTTATAAGTTTGAAATACTGTGTCATACTAAATAAAATTGTGAAATCTTGTTATATCCCCCTACAAACAGCCCAGGACATGAATCATGCCTATATCTAATGTACTTTTGGTAATCATAAGATACAGTAAATGCTTAAATTTTAAAATGTATTTTTATAGTAAAAAGCACATCACCATTAATTCCCTTCAAAATATTCCTGTTCTCTTCTTTTTGAACATACTTGTCCTGTTGTTCTTGCCATTTTTTGAAGCAGTTCTAGAACTTCTTTATTGCAAGTATTGTTAGTGTCTTTACTTGTGCTGTTGTAGGCACCTTGATGTCCTGAATCAATTCAAAATTTTTACCTTTCATGATCATTTTGACTTTGGGAAAGAGCTAAAAGCTGCATCATGGCAGATCTGGTAAAATAAAGTAGATGAAACAGACTAGACAGCTTTCATGAGCCTGCCTTTTTCATTGAATAACAGTGGACAGCTGCATTCACCATACTTTTTATCATACTTTGTAAAAACACAAAAAGAGAACATACAGAATTACTTCACAAAGTGACTAGAATAACGGGATAAGTGTGCAGGAAGTGAAAGTGATTACTGGGAGGGATGTAGTAAAAATGTGTCTTTATTGCAATGATTTCTTTTAAGTTGAAACATTCACTGTGCCTTGATCACAGCTAGTATCCATCCTAGGTACTCTGGTGTACCTGCACCCTCTTTGCCCAATAGCCACATGGCTTATCAGATCAACTGCTGTGCTATCCCAGGGTATGTGTTCATGGAACCCGTATTTTAGTTAATAATGGTGCCAAAGCACAAGATTTACACTGACAATTTAGATATGGCAAAGAGATTACAAAGTGCCGCCTTCAGGTGAATGGTCTTAATAATGAAAAGGTGAAAAAAAGGCATAAGCTGAAGTTACTAAGATTCACAGTAAAAAATGAATCTTCTGTACAGGAAATTGTGAAAAAGGAAAAAGAAATTCATTCTAGTTTTGCTGTTGTATCTCAAACCATACAAGTTATGACCACAGTGCATGATGGGTTTCCTGTTCAGGAAAAAGCAGCATACAGCTCAGTTTTCAGTAATCAAGAAATACTACATTTTCTAAATGGAAATACCACTACTAAAAACACAAGCTTCTAAATGGAAGGATGTCTTTTGTTTCCAAAGACTGTCAATAGACTACAATGATGGGAAGCTAATAATAAACATGTGATATTTTGTGACAAACCTTTGGAGTGAAGTTAGGATTGCAATCCACAAGTTATCTTGGGATAAATGCTACAGCCACAAGCACTGGCAGGAAGTATTCCTGGGGCAAATGGGAAATGAGTTAAGTGGGTCACAGGGAATTCATGAGGGAAGGACATGAATAGAAAACTGTGTTTCGACTGACAACTGTATGCTGTGATAGCAAGCATTGGGTCTATACAAGGGCATGGGGTCCATTCTAGTAATTAGGCACAAATTACTGTGCCAAATTCATACAATAAACTTTATTATGGATATGAGATATGGTTTAGATCTAGAATGTCTCCCAAAAGTCTCATATGTTAAGAGCTGGAGCCTTAAAATGGTGACTGGGTTATGAGGACAGCATACTCATCAGTGAATTGATCTATTAATGAGTTCACAGCAAAATGTGCTGTTAGCATACAGGGCCTGACAGGAAAAGGCGTGTCGCTTGGTGTGTGTCTTTGGAGGATTTATGTCATTCCTCGGCTCCTCTCTTCTCTTTCTTTTTTCTGGGTGCCATGGGTTAAGCAGCCTCCCCAAGGACTTTCTACCATAATGTTTCTGTCTTGGAGCCAGCTGGCCATTAAAACTCATCTTTTAACTCATGAGTATCAAGTTTTGTGTCTTAGTGATGGGAAAGCTGACTAATACAGATGACTGGCAGAGGAAAGCTGCTCACTTCATGGCAGACAGAGGGAATCCTTTTTTGAGCAGCTTCTTCCAGCCTAGTAGAGAGCTGGCCTGCACAGCTTTGGGGTCTGCAGGAACATTGAGCTCCCTGTGATAGAATAAGCAAGGGGCATTGCTGGCAGGACATAGTAGGACTTTTAGTTCTCCATGCAGTATGTGGCCCACAGAGGACTGTATGCAGCACTGCACCAAATGCATTCTCAACATGCAGGTATGCTGGTTGGGATATCGGTCTCTCCAGCATGGACAAGTTCAGCACATAGATCATGGCCAGCCTAGACATTGATCAGGCCAAGGTGCATGGGGTTTCTGGCAAACTCTATCTCACTTCTGATGTCTGAAATCAGTCACAGAACAATGAGATGCTTCAGTTCACTTGCCTGCCAGGCCACATCCACAAATACATCTGTGGAGTGTCCCATTCTTTTCCATCTGATAAAACAGACTCATACTGTTGCATGGCGGGGTTATTATCTTGAAGCTAAAAGCTCTGTTGATATTGTACCTATCCCTACAAAATGGCTTAATGATATCAACCATAGCATAGTCAGCCAGTCATGGACTGAATCCCCAAACTCGAAGTCAAATTAGCCTCTCGTCTTTTAACCTGTGGGTGTCAGGTTCTGTGTCTCAGCAGTGAGGAATCTGACTTACACAAGATGTATGGACAGCAAAAACAAAGTGGATATGTGACTCCTGGCATTCTCCAAGGATGCTGGAATGACTTGTCCACTCTTAAATCCTACTTTTAAACATAAAATCTTTATATCACTGAAATGAAGACTCAAAGGCTGCTACCAATGCAATCTGTCAAATCTTAGTTGTGTGCGCACTGAGCCAAAAGCAAACTTTCTTTTCAAGGAAAATTCTTGTTATTATCAATGTATTTGTATTTTCTTTCTAAAATTTGGAGTGAACCTTTAGGTTTCAATTTTATTAATACTTTCTTTTATCACAGTGAAGGCTTTACACTGTTATGCATTCTTATTTAAGAAGAAATATTAAGACCTACAGAAGGGGGAAGAAGCTGGTATGTATCACAAATTGAGAAATTCACAACTCTTCCAGGAAAACCGGGATGGGTGGTGACCCTAGAAGTCACCCTAGCAGTCGACAATTTTCTGAATCTTTTGTTGGCTCTGACCATAAGACTGTACTTTGAACCTATGTTAATCAACTACTACTGGAATTGTATTGAATGAAAATTAAGAGCTTATAATTTTCTACACAGTAGTGTAATTTCCACCAGCCCAAATGTGTTTTTGGTTTTGTTGGCAGATGTTTTATTTATTGACTTGATCAGCCATTAATAAGTGAGTAATCAGTCAGTAATCCTTCTCAGTTCCATAAAGTTATTGAGAATAGAAAATTTTATTCAGCCACAGATACACATTTAGATCATGAGTGATAAATGTGTATTTGAATATCATACCTTCAGCCAATCGTTGGATAAACTAAAAAATTTGTATTTTCAGTTTTGTTTTGTTTTTGTTAAAAGAATGTACCTAAGCATCAATGGAATAGCAATGCAACAACATAAAATTTGAGGTTAATTGAAGAGAGGTATTATTGTAGGGCTTGTAGCTTTAGTGATGTGTGTGTGTGCGCGCGCGCGCATGCATGTGTGTTGTGGTCCTTGTTTCTTCCGTTTTTTTCTTTTATTATTGTTAAAACCAGATGATTTTTATTTTATTCGCTTAATTACACTGAATAACTGGAGCCTCTTGCAACCTCTGAAGTACAGAGGTGTCAATCTTTTCTATTTTTGAAAGAGAGAGAGAGAGGGACAGGGGGAGAGAGAGGAACAGAGATCTCTTTGGCATTATTTAACAAGGCATACGTCCTGAAACATTTGGGCTATTATGGTTGGAGTAATGATAGGAAAAAGTGGAAGAAAAACTTATAATTAAAAAATTAAGTCAAGCTATTATTTCATGAAAGAATGAATAATTTCAAATTTAACATTTCTTAGTTAACATCTACATTTAATCAGAAACAATAGTAATGCAATTATTCTTTTGAAAACTTCAGATTCAATTTGGTGTATCTGTATTTCTCCACAGGGCTACTTAAATTCCAATAAGACTTTGGCAGCTTCAAAGATAGTCTATAACTTACAAGACAAGTCATTATGTAGTTTCAGTAGGATTCCTTAATACTATTGCTTACAGAGAATTCTTGTGTCAACTTTTCCTTCAACATTGTTACTTTCGCTGATTTTCGTCAACAGTACAACAGTACAAACTCATTAATGGTTTCATTTAAACTTTTATTATTATTGATCAATGTGTCACTTGCAATTACAATTTAGTGTGTTAGTTTGCTGTTTAAGTTATTTTCATTTTTGTTTTTTATTACAATCTCATATAGTATAATGGTAAAAACGGGCATAAAACAAAAAATCTTTTATATTATATTGGTGACTTGCATTTTTTGCTTTTCTTTTTGGGGTAACTGATAATATTGTTACAATACTATCTATTTTTATTTAAAAAAAACTTCAAGACCATTCAAATGATAAATTAAAAAAAATGTATAAAGTGAAAATCTAGTTTTGGGTCAGTAATGTTGGGAATTGTGAAATTTGACCACTAGATGGTGGACGTGATCTAGATATCACAAATAGTAATTCTCACAGGCTCTTCGCCATTTTTTCAATTTCAGTCTTCTTTTTTCTTTTTCTGTAAACATTTGCTCTATTTATTATTACATTTAGTTCAGTACACAAGACACTTCTGTCTGTGTTTTTCATCAATTTTACTCTTACATAGGAATGTTTGGTTTATATGCCTATATGATTTTAAATGAAAGAATAGGAAAGATATTTCTCCTCATTTCAGTTCATACGATTCTTCCATCACCTTTAGAGTTGTGCTTAAAAGAAGTGAAATCTTTTTCTTTTCTTTTGGAGGCAAGTACAAAATTCAGAACATGAAACAATAGATACAAATTTTTTTAAATGCATGCTTTTAGAGTTCACAATTTTGGACAATTATCAATTTTATTAAAAATGAATAATAAATTGCAAGCACAACTATGTATTGACATCATCAAGTGTACTACTTGATTATGTTGTGAATGTTTTTTTAAATTCACAACAAAAACTTATATTAACTATTTCTTTTTCTAATGAAGACACATCTAGAATATATGTTATTACATATTTTATACATGTATACATCTCAATTAGTAAAGGTGAATCACAAGATCAGTGTGATCAAACTTTTTAGGGCATTAGAAAATATTAATTTTTAAAGATAAAATTAAATTCATGAGCAAATACAATAAAAAGTAAAGCTTTTCAACCGGCTTGTCAGAAGCATTATTATTATAAAAGCAGATTAATGAAAAAATACTGTTAAAATTACTGTCCCAAATGACAAAGTATAGATACAAATAGTAGATAATTATGATTAATAGGAGTTTTGCTTTCAAATTTGGATATTCAACTTTTTGTGGAAGGCAGTGGGAATCGTGATACGATTTTATCTGCAGAAAAAATTGTGACTGTCTTTTGCTACATAAACATGCAAGCATCAAATTTTCAGTCGAAAAACTGAACTGCTATTTGTGGCACTGGTGGAAACAGAAAATGAAAAAATGTTTTTGTAGAAAAATCTAGATGAGCCACTTACACTAACCCAAGCATCAATAGCTTTAGTACTTTGTATGGAGACAATAGAGATAAGATGTATTTATTACACGTACATCTTAGATACTTCAAGGCAGAATTTTTTAAATTGTTGAAGCAATTTGATAAGCTTACAAAATATTGTTTAGAAATAGCTGTTTCAAGGTCTGAGAAGATTCACAAAACCAAATGTGGAATAAATTTATACTTTGTAAAATGTTTAATTAAATCAAAAAACAATAATTGGTATATTGTAGAAAAAAACAAAAGTGCCATCATTAGCATGAGATTAAAGACACAATTCTGAACCCGTAGAACTCTATTTTTCTATAGTCATATCCAATCAGGCTTGAAATAACCTTGTTTGGGTAGTTTTGTTGATTTGTCACAGACAAGCTCAGAATATAACAATAAGCACATAATGAAGTCAATTCTGATACAGGTTCTGAAGGCGCTCATTGGTGGCCTTAGTGTAAAAGATGACTTCATAGCTACGGGTCTTTCTGTCAGGGATGAAACCATTTGTTGGTCCATTCAAATGAGAAGAGGGCTGAATATAGGCGAAAGCACTTTGCCAGTGTCAAAGCTTGAGAAACATGTTGAAATTTTATTGTCATTTATATTTCTTCACAGCAACTCCTCTTAAATAATGTTAGTCAGAAATCAGTTATCTATCAAAGGAAAAATAATAGCATCTTATCTGACTGGAAGCAGGGAATGGAGCTACGCATATGCTTAATTTGTATTTTTTGTTTTGTTTTCATTTGTAAAGAAAGGTATATTTGTGAATAATTACAATCAAGGTACTCGCATCTTGTTTATGAAGTCGTGTGTTGTAGAACTTTATTATATTTAGGTGTTTTTGAAAGGTTTGTGCTACTTATATGTGTATAGATGATATTCTGATCTTTGTTCACCATATGCATGAATTCGAGGAGTTAAAAAAGAATTAGTGCTTTCTGAGGTTGTGCAACATCCTTAAAATATATTCTTCAGTATCCAACAAATATAATTTAACTATGAAGGAAGAAGAAAATGGAGCTTGATTCTAGTATCTTTCTTTAAAACATAACTGAAGATTGCTTGATTACGTCAAAGAAAATCATGAATTATTCTTTTACGGAAGAGTGAATGAGAAAACAAAAAATCAATCAGTCATGAAAAAAATGAGTCCAGATCATTCCTATGGCAAGGATGTAAATTGAGATTCTTCAGTCGAAGTGCTACACCACTGGTTCATATGGTAAATGGTTCAGCAGAATATAGATGGTGTAGGACTATAATGACACTTTAATATATTAAAGAATGGAATGATGGCCAGTACTATTATTTTGTTTTCTCTTGGCTTTTACCCCCATAAAATTAGAATATCTCTCTTTGACCCAAATTATTTCATTAGGGTTACGTTCACACAAGTAAAGGGTTTTTTTATTAACTTTGCCATTCTTCCAAAACAATGTGAAATTAAGTCTTTAGTTCTTACGTGTTTCATAGAAGTTTTATCAGTTAAGTATAATCATATTTCAAATTCATTTAACTTCTCTGTGAATTCTCAGATATAAAAATCAGCACAATACTATTTGAAGCTCTACAGTTGACTGTAAACTCTGAAGAACATAAGCATTTGTGGGGAAAAAGTGAAATTTAAAATTAAATAGAAACGTCAAATGATTTGACTATTAAATAAATACAACCCTTCCTACTTGTTCAGTGAGTACTGGCAAATATGAATTAATTTTTGAGTTATTTAAAGCTAGAAATTTTACATATTCAAAATATTACTAAAACTCACAATAATTGGTATTCTTTAGGGATAAAAAGAAGATACAATAGTTAATTTTCAATTTACTTAAGCTTCATGTTCAAAGTAATTGTCAGATTATTAAATAATGTATAAAATATCTTAAAATGTGTGCTACTATACCATTACCCTCATATATTTAAAGTAAAAATAAGAGAATAGATCAGAAAAGGTGGTTGTTTTTCTTACGTCATTAAATCTCTGCTAAGCCCTTCATATAGTGTACACTCAGGATCCAAACTATATTCTTAATGATAAGCACTGCTTGATGTTGTGGCAAAGTAAGGAAGAATTTCTTCATAATTTGTTTAATTATAACTACATAAGTAATGCATACCCAAGTGTTCAATGTAGAAGACAGAAAATCTGAAAAAATCTCATGAAGATAGAACATCCAAACTCCCAAGAAATCATTTTAATTTTTTAAGGTATGGTAAATAAAAGAAAGGATATGGACTCAAGATTTTTCAAATGTTTGTTTTTCAGGCTTCAACTTATGAATTATGTCTCTCTCTCTCTGTCTCTCTCTCTCCTTCCTTCCCTCCCTTTGCTTATTTTTGCCATTTCTTTTCAAGAGCTTCTGTAATTTCAAATCTTAAATTTAGATTGATTTGAAATACAGAAATCTATATTCTTCTTTAGTCTAAATTTATTACTTTCAAAACAGGGAAAACTTTATCCAAAAACATTATTGAAGTCATTTCTTTAAACCTACACTAGCATTACCATAAATATTTTAAACTGTTTTGTAGATTTTAGAGCAATCTCTGCCCTTCTCACTCATTTTAACTATTTCTGATGTTTTTTCTCTATTTTTCCTATTTTCTGCTTGCTGAATTTGAGATCAATATTTATCATTTTCTACTAGGTTACATTTCCTTCAACCTCACAGATTTGATTCAATTTGAACTTAGTTATTTCAAAAAACAACACTTACAAGATGTTTATGTTCTTTATCAATTTTACTTGGTCTTTTGTTTATTAAAAGATTAACATTCACCTTCAAGATGATATTTCATTCCTTTGTAAAATTGTAGAAATAATCTCTTGCCTTTTTATGTTACAATTATATTGTGAAGATCAATGCAAAATTGATTTCCAAAATATAATTCAGTATCAAAGAAAATTGTTTAATTGACTACATTGCTTAGGGTTGAATGTTAGTGAGGTATATAGCTTCACTTACTTAACTTTGCTACTTCTGGTGACCACCACTGCAAGCTGACCTACAAAAGAATACCCATTGTTATGGTTGATACGTTGTGTGAACTTGAGCAGTTTAGAAGTTTAACTAAGAGACTCAGCAGGGAGCCAGGATCCTTAGTTTGTAAACATCCTCATTCTGTGCAAGAAGAGGGCACAGAAATTATGTGAGTGCTATGCAGACCCTGGGGGTGGGGAAGCAGGTGGCCTATGTACAAAATAAAGGAGGAAAAGAGATTTGCTCTTCCTCCTCCCCCTTTTACTCTGGCTGCTGCCTTGAAGTGTTGCCCCAGTGCCATGCCACCCTGCCTTGGAGCCAGTTGATTATGGACTAGAATCTCCAAAAACTGTAAGCTAAATAAACCTTTCCTTCTTTCATTTTGGGTGTTGGGTGTTTTGTCCCAGCCACAAGAAAAAAGTAACTAAGACACCTATTCAGAACAAAAACATATTACCATTAGAAGAAATTTTCAGAAAACATCTTTGACCTCTATTATCATTATATGGACAAAAGCAGTGAGAACAAGTGAAGAAACAACTTATCTTTGAGTAACAGTGTCAGAACTATGATCCAGGGCATCTCATTTCAGGGGAAGAAATTGACAGAGAAGACAGAATATCAAGTTGGAATCCTAGCCCTACTGTAAGTATTATGTATTTTTTTGGCAGAATAAAGACATCAATGATGACCGAAAGATTTGTGGTTTGTATCAAATAAAAGAAAAATGCTCTCCATGAATGAACAAAACCCACATTCTCTTGCTCCCTTCCTTCTCTGATTCTCAAATTAACTTTCATGATGTTTATCTATGTGTGGTCCAATAGGCACATGTAGCATGGGTTATATGCTACTATATTTGAAAATATCTTTCAAGTTGAGTAATGGAGAAAATACTGTGAAACTTGTCCTGAAGAAAAAGATGGGATGGACAACTTTCCACAGTTATTGTTTCTTTGGATTTGACATGTTGAACCAATAGTATACATTCCTATTATGTGGATTTGAAAGAAGAGTAAGTCAATGTGAAAATGATACATTGAAGAAATTTCCTTCTCATTGCCAAATGTCATTACTCACCTTCAAATCAGAGTAATGCAATTGTGAACTATGCCTACTTTTATTAATTTTTTTGTAACTATTGAACATGTAAATATATAATGCATGATACTTTATTTTATAAAACTACACTTAAAAGAAATCATTTGATTCACATACTTGTCCAGAGTAGTACATATATTTGAATGAGACAATAAACTTACTATTTAAAGAACAGAATCATAGCCAATCCAATGACTTTCTGACAATAAATTAGAAAACAATATTCTTGCTGTAATATATGTGCCATCAGGGCAAGAATTACAAATTGCAAGCAGGTAAGGAGATGGTTGTTGACTTTCATTAGTATTCTAGTTCTGCTTTAGTCAGGTTTACAAAGTGTGACCTATAGCATCTAACTCCATCATTTTATAATCATTCTTGGGACTGCCAACTGTATGGATATTATTTAGTAGCTTTGAAACACTGAGCTTTTTACAGTCTTTTTATGGATAACAACAAATTAAATAATCAAACAAGATTTTATGGCCAAAATGTCTAGAATGAACCTTTAGTTATTTCTTTCTCTATTTTCATTGCAGAGAGTTAATGAAATTAAAAAACAAAAGGATGGTAGTAATGAGCATTGAGACTATATGATCTCAATCAGAATCAAGAAAATTAAACATATATGTTTAACTTAGTTTTAATTTCCATCCAACACCAAATAATTCCTCCAATATTATATTTTAAAGAATATTTAATCTGCTTGTCTCTATAAAAACTTCTTCTTAAAGAAATTTTTATGACAGTTACAATAAAAACCACTGAAGAAAGCATATCAAAATAAAGTCTCCTGTTTTCTCAGATTTTTTATAGTCTAATCTTGCTCACATTAAATCCCTCTTCCAAATATATATATAGACAAAATAATATGTTTTCATTGACCCTAATATAATAATTTAACATGCTCAATAGGTTTGAATTTGGCATCTACTAAATATAATTTGAAAGCCATTGGAATTCTAAGGTTAATCTGTTATAATGGAGTGCATGAAGTATGAATGGATCATTCATTGTAAAATCATTGTCTGTCATCAATCAGAGTAATAAGACTGAGAACTCTGTCAATCTCCCGTCACAAGTATCTGAAAGATATAGCTAACTCAACAGCAATATATATTTACAGTCCTCTTATAAAAGTCACCAGCAAACATGAAAAGTTATCTATGATGGAATAAGTTCCCATGAAAATGGGTTTGATGTGCTCCCACCAGTACACAGGAAGAGAATGTGGAGTTGCTATATTCAGCATAGCACTATACACAGCCACCTCCGGGTAGTACATTCCCATAGGTAGTATTATCACATGTTTTCTGGTCTCATTATTTTACCATATTTCTCGTTTTGAGACCTATATAATAATATCAGTGCTTGAATATAGGGACTGCTTTAGCCATTCTGCTTTTATAATAATTAAGAAAAAAAATGGATTAAATCATCAGAATAATTTCCAAGACTGAAGGAGGCAAAATTGCACTATGTAATTATTTAGGTAATACAAGGTTAACAACACATGAACAATGACTATTTACTTTTTTGAACTTCAACACGATACACATTATTTATTTTACTGATCTCATTTGTTGAAAAATCACGGCTACATTAAATGAGCAAACTAAGAGTGAAATACTATAAAATGTGGAAATGTACTCCATTTGGAATAAACCATAAGTTTCATTCTTAACATTGTCCATACATCTGTGGGAAAAAGTACATTTTACATAGGATGAAAATAAAACATTAATTTTATTAATCTCAACACTTTTTACTTTCTTCAAAAATGAAATAATCTATACATTATAAATTATTTTATTTTGCCCAATCACCTACAAAAAAACAAGGTCAGAAGACTATATAATCGAAAAAGATCAAACCAAGATGGGTATATGTCTAGCTATCTATGTTAATATAGTAGGACATTTGTCTAATAATTAAATTTACTTTCTTTATTTACTTTTAAGGCAGTATATCATAAAAGCCAAGTATGTGTTAGAGTTTTAGAGTTAAAACTTTGATCTTTTCTAATAGCTAAGTGTTCTACAAGAATATAATTAAAATAAACTTAATACATTCATTAAAACAACTGTCAACATGTTAAAGTAATATTAATCTTATATTTTCCAATGAAAAAATAATTTTTCTTTTTGGACTATAAACAAATTTGGTCAACATAGTTATGTGAACTCTACTGATGCTTTTTGGAAGATCTTATAAAATCGTATCCTTTAATTTAAAGTGGAGTTAATAGAAGAAATGAATTTCTGATTTTTATCATTATTCAAAAAGTACAAATTAGTCCATGTGTAATGAATATATACATTTTTGTACAGAAAAATATTCTTGTAGCAGGACTGGTATATATTCAATGGTCTTAACAACTTAGGGTCCTGAAAACTTTTGATCATAAAGTGAAATCAAAGATATTGTATCAGAAAAAATTCATAAACAGAGATACAGAAATTTCTTACAAGCTTAGGAAGTTTAAGAATCTACTGAAGATATCTTTAGATTTATCATAGATCATAAATATCAAGGTAAAGATCTTTGGGTTTGGTTTTCCAGAAGTGTGTTTGGGCAAGACCATGAGACTATAGGCTGTCATCTCTTTTATGACCACAGACTGCTGCAGTCATAAGATAGTATCATTTAAAAAATTCTGAGTAGAATTTTCTGGAGTCCTAGATTATTTAAAAACATAGATGATACAATTCACATATAACCACTGATATGGCAGACAAAGCTTTGTTTTAATGTGTACATGGGATGAGTGTGGGAAAAGAAAATAGAAATATACATTAAATCATGCATAAAAATACGTGTATGAAAATAAAAAAAGCAATTGAATATGTAAAATAAGAAAAAACAGAATTCTGTGTAATTGTTTTTATTTTTTTCCCTGTACTGGGGACTAAAGCCCAGGTCTTGTGCGTGTTAGGGAAGCACTCTACAACACAACTACTCTTTTGAAATTATTTTAAATTTGATGCAGGGTCTCACTTAGTTGCCCAGGCTGGTCTCAAACTTGCAATCCTCCTGCCTCAGTGTCCCCAGTAGCATGAAGTACAAATGTGTACCACCACAGCCATGTGGGTAGGGGACTTGATTAAAATGTGTAACTATAAGAGGAGAAAAATCCACTGCATAAACAAAGAAAAAGATTTTAAAATCATATCAGATATATAATATCCATAAGCACTATAAAGTAATTTTCTAAAAGCAGTTGTATGTTTTTATTTCAGGTACTGTTATGGTTTGTATATAGATGGCCCCCCACAAGCCTCATGTAGTCATGCAAGTGGCTGAATCCAGCCTGTGTGATTGGCTCATTGTGTAGTGCTGAGATTGGTGGTGTGAGTTCTGCACCCACCCAGTGGTGGAGCAGACATATAATGTAAGGTCGGAATGAGGGCGGTTTTCCCTCTTTGGCCCGGTTTGCTCTTGCCGCTTGCAGCCATGGTGAACTGCTGCCCCTCAGCCATGCCACCCTGCCTTGGAACCAGCTGAGTATGGACTGAAACCCCCAGAACTGTAAGAAATAAACCTCTCCTTACTTCACCTTGGGCAGCAGGTATTTTGTCTCAGCAACAAGAGAAAAGTAACCAAGACAGGCACCATGGAAGAATTAACTGGTGCTGTGATAAAAAGAAAAGCAGCATCAATATTTATCAAATCTATTTATAAAAAATTGTAAAACTCCAATGATTAGATTTTGTATTTATAAAGACAGTACAGAATTATACTAAATAGTGTCACCTTCCTTATTTGTTGTGTCACTGACAAAATCTCTCATATTACTTTGCAGATTTCAAAATTAGTTCTAAAATATTTCTGTGTTTATAAAAGCATAGACAAATATATACTTTCTCTGTGATTACCTAAGGATTTCATGATCACTTTGTAGGATACATAGAATACCTAGTTACAGGGCTGAGGTGTCATTTTAGAGATTTTTTGCACCAAGAACCTTAAACAACATCTTTTAGATACAGTTGTCTTGAATAACTATGGTTTTAAGGTCCGGGGTCTAGCTCAGCAGCCTAAGTGCCTGCCTGGCAAGTGCAAGGTTGTGAA
Organism: Cuniculus paca; assembly: GCA_004365215.1. Taxonomy (NCBI): domain Eukaryota; kingdom Metazoa; phylum Chordata; class Mammalia; order Rodentia; family Cuniculidae; genus Cuniculus; species Cuniculus paca. The sequence goes on along the minus strand of RJWT010003815.1, from coordinate 3,545 downwards.
TTTATTCCCTCGTGCCACGAAAAAAGCTAAAAAAAGCCCTATGGTTTTACAGATAAGGGGATTTAGCTGGGATTGAGGAAAATACATCATATATATTGATAAAAGTAATATTAACTCTGTAGGAAGCTAGTATACTTTAGGTATAAATCATAAATGCTCATTCTCCAAAAATTAATGTTTTAGTATCATAACTTGGTTTAAATTTTTTCCTGATAGTTCTGTAGTAAAAGACAAAGTATTGACAAGCACATTTGTCCCCGCTATGGAATGTGTCATGAGAATAAGTAGAACTAGTGCCCACCTGGCTAATGTGATCTATTTCAAATTCTTCATTTCAGAACTAACGTTCATTTTCAGGTTGATGCCTCAAATTCCCATTGCTAGTCACCTTCAGGTAAGATAGTGAGGTTGCAGCAATTCCTTAAGAAATATAGAGAAGCTATCATGGAGCTTCCATAGGTTGCTATTAATACCTTGGAGCCTTTCTTCTACTCTGTCTAATGTAGCTATCATAAATCCTTCCTGTCACCTTGGGTTAAGGCTCATGAAATACACATTAACTTCTGCAGACTCACATTTTCTCTACAGTTAGTGAGCTGTTGAATATTGAGATGACATTAGTTTTGAAATCTACTGACTTAACATTGTTTATTACTCTCTATTATGCAAACCAAGAACTTGGGGAAGAAAGGACTCTTGAAACTAATGGGTGCAAACCACATTGAGAGCTAAAGAAGAAATTATGAACAAGTATGCCTTTCATGCAGTGAAAAGTTGTATTTGGAATAGAACTTTTTCTATCTCTTAAATGATTAGAATTTTCATCTGTGATTTGGATTAAATTTATTTAAAATTGACATATTCTGTTCAATCCTATGAGCTACTGGACATTCCAAATTTATGAACCTCAAATTAATGATCAGTCAATTTTTCATCTCATTTATTTCTCCATTTAAAAGTGAATTTTTATACTAGACTCTACTTAATACAGATACACAAAACTGAATGGTAACACCGGATAGAAGGAGTTGTGTCTGGATTATAGAGGACGGTCTCTAAATAGCTGGCACTGAAAATAACACTGACAAAAATCTAGAAAAGTATAGATGGAATAATTTAAATTATCAAGGTTTATTTTCCTGTTATGAGAAATTGTTTATTATCTTACTACTTTATCTGATTTCAGTCAAATAATTTCAAAACATTTTCTTTTTCATTGCAATCTAAATAATAACAGAAAATAGGAAACCATATAAATTATTAACTTCTGAGTTTCATAAAAAATATAAGTATGCTTGTTTTGAAGTCCTTAATTTCATTTATTGTCTTGTTTTCATTGTTTCTATTCTATTCTGTTCTGCTTGGTTTTACTATGTCCAAAGTTATCTGCAGCTATTTTGAAGATATCAAAAGGTATTATGGGAACCATTGTTGATTTCGAAGTGTTTTGAAATCCTGTATCACCTACACTGGTTTGTTTTGATTGGTTTTATTCTATTTTATCCTCTATAAAATAAAAAAAGACTATAAGGATTTAACCAAGATTATTGTTTCATTATGCGTTAGGGGATCACTAAACTGCATCTTTCTAGTGTAAATCCTAAGTATAGAGGCTAAAATATTATTTTTTAATGGTCCCTTTTTTTAATTCACAAACTTGCTGAGTGGTGGACTGAGCATTTAGAAGGTTAAGAGGTAAGACTGATCTGTGGATTTTTTTCCTTTATATGAACTAGTAGTAAAGCTTAGTGTTTCAGATTAACAATCTATAAATTCTTTGGTTTAAATGATGTTTGTCCAAGAACATTTTTCATTTCATCCTAATGAGAAATATTATCTCTTCTATATTAATGGAAAATTTAAAGATAAAATTGGTTGTGTAGAGATTATAAACAACATAAGAATGCTCTGCATGTATTTTTAGGCATATAAAACCCATAAATTCAAACTGAATATCTGCCCATTCAAACACTATTTGCATAGAGTCAGCAAATAACATAAATTAGTATTCTTGAAAGTCTAATATCATGTGGACCAAATCAGAAAATTCATCTGAATGTAAGATAAATGTTGACCTGAAATTATTATTTAGGAAGTGTTCCATTTGCAAACAAAATGTTTCATCTGCTAGAGACATTCTGCAGTAAAAAATTCTTTTTTGACTGACAGGACAATGCACTTATCAAAAGGGGTAAGTGACTAAATTTTTTAAAAAGTGAAATTGGATAGATAGAAACATTTTTCTTTTGTGGGATAATATTGCGAATGTGTGAGTTGGAATTCATATGGGGACTCATTGGAACCATGTGTGAATGTGTGTGTGTGTATGTTTGGGTGGATGGGTGTGTACATAATTCATCCTTATTGCCTTTGTTCTTTTTGATTCTATAGACTTCCCTGTGGTTTCTAGCACTTTACAGGTGCTTATAAGTGAAGACTTTATTTCCTTTGTGGAAATTTGTTTTAAGGCCTGTATCAGATAAGCTCTAGCTTTCTAAACACTCAGAACAAGCCACCATGTTTGCTCTTTGTCTCAGTTTTCTGAAATTTGAAAACTTGACATTGCATTTAAAAATTTCTCAGGCTAGGACTGAATGAAGAAAAAGTAAAATGTATGTGGAAGATGTAAGAAAAAGTTCATTATGGAAAAGTAGTGATTCTTCTCCTTCTTTCTTGAATAAGTATGCTTAATTTTATGGAAAATGAAAGTGTGCAGCTTGCAAACAGCAGTGGTTTGAAAGCATTTGTATCTACATTCTATGTTTTAAAAACCAAAAAGATGGCAGTGTTAGATTTTATGTGTTAAAGTGAAGATGTATAGCTTCTAATCAATGATATATGTGTCAATATGCACGTTAAAAACAGATGATTTAAGTAGTTGTTTAAAAACTAGAATCTCAGATACAGTATCAAGGCATGTATGGTGACATCTATAAATCCAAAAAAGCAGTAAGTCATTGACTGGATCCTTTATTTTTCAGGCTAACTTTCATAGCATTTAAACACCTAAACGGATGGGAAACAACAAAGAATAATAAGTAGCCTTTTCAACTTGAATAAAGAGAAATCCTGGAATTTTTTTTTAATAGTCTTTCTGAAATTACACAGTGGTTCTCAATTCTGGCTGCAGAGTAGGATTAGTTAATCAAAATTGACAAAAAATACTGACACCTGGAAACCTCAGGCTAGATTGTTTGGAGTGTTGAGCTCAGAAATGGTTGAATTGCTTTGCTCATGATATCAAATGAGCAGCCAAATGAAAATGAGTAGAGAACAACAATGTTAAGAAGAACTGGATCTAGAATTTCACTAAAGAGGTCTGAGTTTTGATCCCTCTCTAGTGTGGAACCTTGAGCAAATTATTGAACTGTGGCCTGATCCTTGTGCACAAAGTAAGGATAATAAGCATTCATCCGTTATGGAGTTATTCTAAGTACTTAATGCAGGGCTTATGAAAGGAATCCATGCACCACTCTCATTGGTGTTCACCAAAATAAATTTAAAATACCAATTCTTAAACCTGTCCCAAATTTACTAGTAAGACT